>PYAF01001862.1:439523-463817 GCA_007407185.1 Glycine tomentella
GGCCAAACTGGGTCGTGGGCTGCCACCATTTCATTCCCCATTGCTTCAGTTGCTGGTGCTAGTGGGGGCGATATATACATTTCTTCATCATCCATTTGTTGTGTTGGTTGGGTTGGTATTGGTGGTGATTGGGACACATCTCTATCTTCCGGATTCACCGACGGCTCTCTGTTTATATCAATGGACCTATCAGGTTGGATCGTACGGTGACTGCTTGATTGTCCCCCACAGCTTAATTCTGCATACAACTCGATAAATCTTGGATTTGCTCCATCTGATATGCAAGCGTCTGTAACTAACGCTACATCATCATCATCTACAATATCCACAGCAACCCACTGCACTGGGTTGCCCGACGCACATCTAGCCATCAATCGAGAGACCGATTGTCCGCGTTGTAATCTCAACTTCTTGTAAATCATTTTCATCAGATCACGGTGGCTACATCCTGACGGCATACGAAACATTTTACTTTCTCCTTCAAAAACTTGACCATTAGACCCAACGTATCTACTCCCATTATAATAGACAATGGTTATTAAATCATTTCTATTATCACTCATTTTTTGTAAATTAAAAAAAACTAAAAAAAATTGTTTTTGAAAATATTTGTTGCCACAACAATCTCCAAATTGGAATGCAAATTTTTAAAGAAGCAACACTTTTGAGCACACTCTGGTGATTTCAACAGGCGGTATATATAGGCAAATTTATTTACCTAATTCGCTTTATCATTTACCAAATTTACTTACCTAAATCGCTGAAACAAGTACCAAATTCACCTAATTCGCTATAAACCATGCCAAATTACGTATCCAATAACATTTTACCACGTGTCTACGTTGTCCAATCGGAACTGGCCTGGTCAGCACCTAATTCGCTGACCCTTCTACCAAAATAGGCCACCAATGGCCCATTGCCACGTGGCTAAAAGTGGATGCCACGCAAGCCACGAAATCTGCCTGTACCTCCTGCGAAATAAGAGCCGTGGCATTTCCACAATTCTTTTGGTGGCCGTGGCATTTGAACAAATAATTTGCCAAACAATGGCATTTTAACGAAAGTTCCTTTTCAATGTCTAAGAAATATATTTAATGAGTGACTATTGATATAGCCTTAAATCCACTTTTAGTCTCTAAAGTTTCTTGATTGTGAAATTTTAGTTCATAATTTTTTAATTACAATTTGATCTCCTTTATTCTAAAATTTAGAAATGTTGGTTTAGGATTGTCCTTCGTCAAATTTTTAACAAAAAAAATACTAACGTGACACTAACACAAGATGTGTCATTGACATACATGACAGTTTGACTCATGGTAATTAATGTGGCAGCAGAGTCGAAATTGCTTAATCATAATGACCAAAATTGCACACTCAATCTTGTCCCATTTTTTTGTATATCTCACAAGCTACCTTCAATAGTTGCTTTTTGATTATTTCTACCTTCAATAGTTGTGAACAAGTTATAGAGGACTCCAAGGCCAAGTTTAACGTGAAGTTCAAAAATAACGATTCATCGGTGAATCAATCCCTCTCACTACAGGATATAGCAACAAAATAATAGATGGTTAACATTTTTCACAGGTTATCGGATGAGTCTATTTTCTGAAAATTTATTTTCGATTTATTTTTGTAAGTTCGTTGCTGCGTCACTGGTCACCGTTAACTCACTGGGTGGCCGCGTTGGGATAGACAGCGAGACTCGCAATGTCGCCATTGGAGGCGTCGATGACAATTTCGATGTCGGAGTTGGCGAGGGCCTTGATGATGGCAGGATTGACACCGTAGAGACGTTCTCCAAACGACTCCTTCCCTCACCGTCACTGAAATGGCGTCCCTGAACTCGCAACACTGCCCTCCTTCTGACTCTGTTTCCCACAAAAAGAACAACACTAAAAACAATTTTAATCCAAGAAAAATGGTGAAGTTCGGTGTGGTGGCCATTTTTTGCTACTGATTTCTTCATGTGCAATTCCTCTTGGTGACTACTGAT
The DNA here is from genome assembly GCA_007407185.1 of Glycine tomentella. NCBI lineage: Eukaryota > Viridiplantae > Streptophyta > Magnoliopsida > Fabales > Fabaceae > Glycine > Glycine tomentella. Next base: position 441,517 of record PYAF01001862.1, read on the forward strand.
TTTTAATATTTTTTTTCATTTTTTCTGAAAAAATGAGAACGAAATGAACGCGGCGCAGTTTCGAATGCTTCTCGGATCCTCACGAAGCCTTGAGACTTCATGTTAGAATTCACATGGTGTGGATCATCCCGACGATGCAGGCGGCGGTGGCCTTGGTGCTACCGACGAGCAGCAGGCGACGATGCAGAGCACTGGGCTGACCCTCTTGCCGTTGGCGAAGAGGGAGTAGTGCATGGCTTCGTGGAGCTTCTTTGGTTCCCTTAGCGTAACAGTAGCGTCCAAGGCTTCAGTTTCTTTGGTTCTCACAGTGTCTTCGTTAGTGGGCATAGTGGAGATGGAAAGAGAGTGAAGAAAGGGAATTAGTTTTGATGTTCCTCGATTCGGAGCAATGGGAACTGTTCTAAGAGTGTGAATAGTGAAGGTCATCGGCTTGGTGTTGGGTGGTGTTGGCGTGATGGTGGGTGGTGTCGGCGTGATGGTGGATGGTGTCGCCGTGGTGGTGGGTGGTGCAGGAGAGAGAAAGGAGGAAAAGAGTGTCACGGGAAGGATTTTATTTTATTTATTATATTTTTTCCGTCCCGGTCATCAACAGTCTATATTCGATAACAAAGTTGCTTCACCCGTGAATCCTTGGTTTTGGACTTCATGTTAGAATCCGCCGGACTGCAATCATATTTTTAAGATTTCAAACAAGTTTTGATAAGTTTTTAAAAAAAAACTTGGATCTGTTTGCTCTTATATCGATATATATTGATATGATAAAAAATAAATAGTAGAAAAGTGCAACTGAAAACAATCAATTATTTTACCTTGACAAAACAACTTTATGCTTATCTCCTTCCTTTTCAAAGTGTTGTTTACATTTTGTACTTTGTTCTCTTCATTAATATCTTATATATTTGTTTGTCATTATCAAAAGAGCGAGAAACATCCTCATTAATTTTAACAACAAATGTCTTCCAACTCTCATAATAGGGTTGTGTCACAAAAAAGAATCTCATAATAGGGTGTTTCAAAAAAAAAAACTCTCTTAATAAGGAACTAAGAGATAGAAGGATCTACAACTCATCATCAATTCTCCAAAATGTTTCAATTATGGAAAATTCTCCAAAATTTCAAGGACAAAGTGTACTACCACAAGCATCTCAATTTCAATGTTTTGAACAACTACCTCAAGCAAAAGTTAATATAGAAAATCTTGAAGCGGATCCGGGAAAAAGACTTTCAATTTATTCAATGACATCAAATCCTATAGATAAAGAGGATATTCGGAGAGCTTATTTGCTCAAGGGGCCAACTCAATCAATTCTTAAACAATTCCCTCAAACGAAAATGTTTGGAAAAATGCGTAGATTCAATCCTAAGTGGTATGAAGAATTTGGTTCTTGGTTGAAGTATACTGTATCACAATATGCATGTTTTTTGCTTGTAGTGTTATCTGTTTGATATGGAGGTTGGAGGTAGTGGTTCGACGAATGAAGCATTTGTTAGTATGGGGTTCAAAAATTGGCAGAAGAAGGATAGAATCAAAGTTCATGTTGGGGAGTATAGGAGTGTTCATAATAGATGTTATCAAGCTGGTCAAGATTTGATGAAGCAAAAATAACATATTGATATTGCCTTTTCAAATATTTCTGAACAACAAAGAATTGATTATTGTATTCGGCTGAAAGCTTCTTTAGAGTATGCTAGATACCTACTACGAAATGGTAAGCCTTTTAGGGGACATGATGAATCTAAAAGTTAAAATCAACAAGGTTTATTTCTTGAAACTCTAAAGTTTTATACTAAGCCAAATAAAGAGATGAGTCATGTGGTCTTGCAAAATGCCCCTGATAATCACAAATTGACTTCACCAAAAATTCAGAAAGATGTTGCGAGAGCTTGTGCTGATTTGACTGTTAAAGCAATAATTAGTGATCTCAGGGATGATTACTTTTCCTTGCTAGTTGATGAAGCTCGTGATGTTGCAATTAAAGAACAAATGGCAGTTGTACTTCGATATGTAAACAAAAATGGGTCTATTGTTGAATGTTTTATTGGAATAATTCATGTTTCAAATACTACTGCATAATCACTAAAAGAAGCGATTGATGGTTATTTTCTAAACTTGGTTTAAGTTTGTCTAAATGTCGCGGTCAAGACTATGATGGTGCTAGTAATATGTGGGGTGAATTCAAAGGGCTTAAGAGTTTGATTTTGACAGACAACAAATATGCACTATACATTCATTGTTTTTCTCATCAGTTACAGTTGGCACTTGTGAAGGTTGCAAAATATCACAAAAAGATTCAAAAAAATTTGACATGCTTCAAAAGATTGCTACCATCGTGGGGGGTTCATGCAAGCGGTAGGAAATTCTTCAAATGAATCAATATGAGCATATCGTTGAAAGAATTGCTTGTGGTGAAATACCAATTGGAAAAGGTTTAAATCAAGAGACAACCTTAAAGCGACCTGGAGACACTCGTTGGGGTTCCCATTTTGTTACAGTTACAAATGTTATCTCATTATTTTCTCCAATAATTTCCTTGATGAAAATTATTGAAGACGACCTTAAGAATGATGCTGCAAGAACTGGTGCAGGTTGCATTTTGTATGCCATGGAGGATTTTGAGTTTGCATTCTTGTTGCATCTTATGCAACTAATCTTGGGGATTTCTTATGAGTTGTCGCAAGCACTACAAAGAAAAGATCAAGACCTTTTAAATGCAATTGGTTTAGTGAAAGTAGTCAAGTCTCGTTTACAAGAGGTGAGAGATAATGATTTTGATGAATTGCTTCAAGAAACGAACATTTTTGCCAATAAATATGATATTAACATTCCAAATATGTAGGATGTTTATTGTCCTAAAGGGAGATCAAGATGGAGATTGGAATCATTCATATTCTTGCACTACTTTAAGGTGGAGTTATTTAATAGAGTGATAGATACTCAGGTTCAAGAGTTGGGTGATCGATTTGATAATGTCAATACTAAGTTGTCTTGAGTGTTTGAGTTGTCTTGATCCTCGTGACTCATTTTGGCAATTTGAAAAGAATTTTTTTACCTTGCTTTGAAGATGGTTTAGAAGAGAAAGGATATTGTTTATCCATTATTTTATTTGTTGATAAAGCTGACACTCATTCTACCGGTTGCAACGGCTAGTGTTGAGCGAGTTTTTTCTGCAATGACTTTTGTTTTGAATGAGTGATGATTGGTTTAATGCATGCATGCTAACTTATGTTGAACGTTATATATTTAATAAGATTGATGATGAAGATATAATGCAATTTTTTCAAGGAATGAAGAATCGAAGAATGATTTTGTAATCATTCTATTATGATAATAAACCTTAACGGTATTTATTTGTAGCTTGTACTATTTTTGTTGTTATCTTTTAGTCTTTTTTATTGTGTTGCTTTAATTTTTTTGCTGTATATCTTCTGCTCGCTAGTCGGGTTTAATTGGGAAATGACTTTTATATCTTCCAAATGTAACATAAATATTGCTTTCTAATACTTCTTGTAATGTATGGGCTATAGTTCTACTTCATTTGCGGAGAGATTTGTTGCTTTTGCATGTATTGGAGGAATATTTTTCTTAGGAAGGTATTTTTTCGCTTATAGACTTTTTCTTTGTTTCTTAATGTGAGCTATAATGAGTCTTGTCCTACTTTTTGTGTGACCTTCTTTTTTTAATTGGGGTTTTCTTTCAGGTTATCTACCATATTCTAGCTTTAAAAAAAAGGATTGATGTCAAGTTTGACATTCTCAAACGAGTTAATATCTAGATATGAAGGTCTTTACTATGATTTTGCTTGTCTTCTGTACAGGTAATGTTGAATTTTTTTATTCACCATTATAAATAGAATGATGATGTATGAATGTATTGGAGTATATTCTCATATTTATTTTGGAGGATTGGTAAAATTTGGGGGGCTAAATGATTGGTCAAACTATTATTTGCATCTTGTTACAAAAGCAACTACATTTAAGCAGGTTCATAACCTTGTACATAAAGCATTGATTTAAATGTGTGGACATAAATAAATTTTCCTAAGTTCGCTACTGATTTATATGCATTGATTTGTGTAGCTAGAGTCATACTTAAAATAGGTTTAGATCAATATGTTTCTAGATCACAGTTACTCCTTTCTGATTTAGGAATTCTCAATCTTTGTCAAACTTCTCCTTTACCTTGCTCTTGTTAGTATTTTTTGGCTTCTAAAATCTTTTAGTACAATTGATATTTCATTATCAACTTTCAATATGAATAGTTTTGAATAATTGAAGTAAACATATTTTCATAATGTGTGACAATCTCATCATCTTGAATTAAGAGATGATAATTTTTCAAGACGACACTCAAAACATTAGAAAATACAATAAGGGATAAAATATTGAAGTTTATCACCTAAGAGTCACAATTATGATATTTATAATCCCTGGTATTCTCCAACAAGAGAAAAATAAATTAGAAATTATAAAATAGATTATACGAATAATAAAGTTATTCCTCTTGCTCAAATGTCATTGTGAAGAGTTGATGCATACATGAAATTATAATATTGTCTTATACTTAACCAATGATTTTTAGTTGACAGAGTCTACGGTACGAGACCAAAACATGTCTCATACCGTGCGTGAGTTTATGTCAACCGTTGGATGGTTTTGATTTTGATTTTCATTTTATTTTTATTTTTGCTGCCATTTATAAAAAAAGCCCTCATATTCCTCAACACCTCCCATCGCACGACACCTCCTATCGCTGTCAGCTTCTGGGCGCGACTGCGCAAGGACCGTGACCAGTGTTATTAAAATCGGTTCAGACCGATCGAACTGGGAACCGTTGGTAGCACCAGACCGGATTAAGTGTGAAACCGGTCATGTAAGTGACCCGGTTAAGCCCGGCAAGAACCGACCGATTTTTGAAAAACCCGACGACTCGGACGAGTTCAGGAGCCCGGAGCGATTTTTGTAAAACTCAGAAAAAATGCATTTTCTTCATCTTCTTCACTGACACCTTATGTCGGAGAAGCTCTGCTCCACCTGCTCCGCCACCGCATCGGAAAACATCTTTCTGAAATGTTAAAAAAAATTCACCATTTTGGAAAAAGGGTTTTTGGAATTAAGTTTTTAACTAAGAGAAGGAAGAGAAGCCAATATCGAATGAAGCAGTAGAATTAAAGAGATGTTAAAAAATTCTATGCCCAGCAAAAGAAAGAGAAGCCAGCTACAGGAAGGAAGCACCAGAAATATCGAATGAAGAATGGCAGCTGCGCAGCACAACTAGAGAAGCATATATATTATTAGGTTTTTTTTAATTTGGGCTTGATTGTTGCTTTTCATACCCGTGTTATTAATTTCTGCCGCTTCCATTTTATATTTTTTTAATAAAAATGTTAATGACCTAAGTATAATATAGTTTTACTTTTTGCACCCTTTTTTGCTTTATGTAGTTTTCATTTTACTGTTTTGATTTTGATTATTGCTATTTAACTCTTTTTTATTATTAATGCACTTTACTTGTATTATCAACTTTAATACTTCAATTATTTTTTTAAATTTTTGAATATGAAATTATGAATGAATTTTTCTTAATTAAATAATTTTAGTTATATATGTATATATAATATAATTTTGGATTTTTTAATATAGATCGGGTCAAATCAGACCAATTACTGACCCATCAATTAAACCAGTGACCCACTACCTCAACCGGATCAATGACCTTTTCATAACTATGACTGCGATAACTTCTTTCTGGAAATGCTTTGTGACATTTGTTTTTGTTGTTGTTATGTGAGAATAGTGAACCAGGTTCCGTGCCCGATAAAACGACGACCCCAGAAGAAGCGAGGAGAAGGTACGTCAAAAGATGTACTTGCACTGCAACTCACGCGCCTTCGCATGGAGCTCAAACACTTCCTTGCACATGGTGCAATGCGGGTCGGTTTCGACGATCTCGACCGTCGGCATGGACTCGATCGCTGCCTTCACACTTTTGGATTCTCCGACCGACTGAAGCCTTTCATCTCCATCTACACAAACTTTTCCAATAACCGGTCGAAGCCGGAGCCAAGGAGGAACTCTGAGGGTGGGAGGGTGGGCACGGAGGCCGGTGTCGTCGTCATAGAAGAATTCAAATGTGCCTGTGCCGTTGTAGGCGATGACGGCGATGGGAATGGGACCAGAACACATGAACAGGAATGTGGAGAGAGAAAAAAGAAAAAAAAAATAAAATTAAAAAATAATAACCAAAATTAAATTGGATCCAACAACCAAAATTATTCACGCACGAGACTTGTCTTGGTCTCCTAAGTCCCACCGTACACTCAGTCTTTTTAGCTGCTGTTGTCATCTTTTTCAGCCTCCTTAACCTTATTCGCTGTCGCATCTTCCGTTGATTTTGTGACGTATGCTTGTTCAATCGACTAGTCGCATCCGGCGGCCCATGTGCGCTATGCGGCTATGGCGGGTCAATTTGGATTTGCCACTTGCTAGAAAGAATTAAATAATCACCTTCTTATCTTAGTAATATGTTGGAATTTGGAACAACGAAATTAATTGTTTTATATAAAAGGGAAAATGCTTTATTATTTTATTTATAAAATTAATGAATACGAATTATTATTAAAATGATCAAAATTTAGCATTAAATATATCTAATATTTTAAGAGGAAAAAGTTACGCATTTATATTATATAAAATTTTACACAATCATTTTATTATATATGATAAATTTATTGATTTTTAAAATAATTATCTTAAATTAATTCATATAATGATTAATAATTAAATGATAATATAAAATTATTTTATATTATCAATGTATAAATATTAAACTCTTTTCTTAAATAATTATATGGTTCTTAATTATTTACGTATAATTTTATAATTTAGATTTACAATTTTTACATTAAAAATAAAATTTATTCTCCATACATATTTATTGTATATTAATTGTAGTTAGCCAGGCCAAACTTAATTGCCTGATGACCCTAATTTAGCTTCTTTCGTGATGATTTGTTTAAAAACAGAATCAAAATATTATAAACAAATCAGTTGAAAGACTATCAAAGTTTTTTTACAGTAAAAACTAAACAAAGTTAAAAATTATGAAAAACAACTTTACAATAGTTATTCAAACATTAATTAGCATCCATTGAGCCTGCCGAAAAAAAAAATCAAACTACAGCTTTATATCAAGAAATTTAGCTTAGTTAATTATGGAAGATGTAAGTGTTATAAACCTTCTTATATCTAATTCAATTCCTATGGAAAAAAATTACAACTCTATTCTCAAACAATTATATACAATCAAATTCATATATTACCTTTATTTATAGAACCTAATTCTATGAACAACATCAATAAATACATTGAAAGTAACAATTTGAGTCTCAATTACATTATCTACAAAACGTGATTTAACAAATTAACATAAAATATTAATGGAGTTAAATAAAACACTTAAAGGAAAAAAATTAAAAATTTCAAGAATCAGATTCAATGAAATTATTTTTGGGGTAACTAGACATTTAATTTTAAATTTTTTAAAAAGAAAGAAATAAAAGAAAAGTAAAATAAATAGAAAAGAAAAAAATGAATTTGCATATTAGACTATGAATAATCGATCAATTAATTCTAAACAATTATTCGCCGGTGGTCACTTTGTTGCTTAGCTTTCAAAGTGAGTTAAAGTAAAATCAAACTACATATATATTAATATATATATATATATTATAGATTTTTGTAAAAAGAAAAATATTATAAGGCTTTTAATTTCATTTATTACAAGAGTTTTTTTTTCATGTTGAATTCTCTAAAATTGCATCGAAATCGTGTTATTAGATAAATTTAATTTTTTTAGTTTTATGTTAACGATTAATTATAAAATCAAAATCAATTTTAAGTTAAAATAATTTAAGTAATTTTTGTATTAGATAAAAAGAATTATATAAAATTTATTACTAACTTAATTTTATAATAATGACATTCAACATAATATAAGTTAAATTATGTTAATTTTACCAACATTTATCCAAACAACACACGGTATCGCAAAAGCAAGTTAGATTATATATAATAACATGAACTTTCATTAATTTTCAAGAATATAAATCTCTGCATTAAGGAGATCCAGTATATCATTAATCTCTTCACAACGAAAAAGTTAAGAAGGTAACATTAGGAGGCGGGACTAACAATAATGTCATGAAAATGACATTAGGAGCTTAGGACAAAGACCCTAAGAAATTGAAGTCTTATGCAAAGGTGTGTGGTGGACTTCTAAGCAGCTATCACCCTTGGATCGAATCGAAAACACTGATTAATTACTTATTCTTTTAGTTCTGCAATAATTTCGTCTTTTGTTTTTTATTATAAACCAATAAAAACTAATGTAAGACCGAAGGAGTACGTAGGACTCAATAATGGTTCACGAATACATCGTATTCCACGATAGCATCTCCTTTGGTGAAATCAACAGAGTAAAACTTGGCTTGAGCGTAGCCACGTGCAAACCTAAAAGCTCCAGTGCCACCAACAATAGCCAATTCCCTCACAGGTTCACTCATGATCATGTTCCTTCCCAACACGCTGATGGTGCTGCCGTTGAAATCTCCATTGGTGAATGCCATCGTCATCACCATCATTAGACCCATCTCTTCCTGTGATATCGAAGTGTAAATTCCTTGGGCTTTTCCCACAAGTTTTGAGTCTTGTTCAGGGCCCACGGTCAAAGGGTCGTCCATCGCCACAACGGTTCCGAACGGAAGGGCATCCTTCGCTTTCCCGTTGGGCTCGGCGACAAACACCATGCTGGGCTTTGGGCCCGTCACTACATCATGGAAGAAGAAGTGAAGGTGGGTGAACTTCTCCTCCCGAAAACCCAAAAGTGTTGGTGTTAAACTTGAGTAGTAAGTGGCCGTGACTAGAGAGAAGAGTAATGAAAGGTTAAGGCAGACAAAGAAAGTGGATTTGGCCATATTGTTAGAGATGCCCTAAGAAAGCAAATAGCCCGAGAGTGAAGAGTGATTTCCTTCTACTAGCTAGGAATGCTTCTTGGACTCGATGTGAGAATCATTAAGTTGTGACAAACTATATATAATACGCAGGTTACTTAAACAATTATTTTCTAATACTGTAGCGAGGAATTCAATCAACACTAATTTTCCTATATTTTTTCCCCATCTAATCAAAAAACAAAAATCCGACACATGTCAAGAGGAAGAAGTGTGTACGATACTATTGAAGGGACGCTGAAAACCGCTGGGAAATAACAAGAGAAATAAGTTAGTTTTTTGTGAAAATAAAATATAAGAAAATTTTATGTGTGTAAATGATATAATTATATTTTTTGATCTCAGGATCCGTTCCTGAAAATTCTTTGGTTCTGGGCGAAATGAAAAAAATGAACCCTTAACACATAAATTTTTTGAAATATAAATAATATTAAAACTAAGAGATAGAAAAAATGAATCCTTAACACACAAATTTTTTAAAATACAAATAATATTAAACTAAGGAATGGAAAAAATAGGCCTCTAACACACAAAAAATGGATCCCTAATACATAAATTTTTTGAAATACAAATAATATTAAAATTAAGAGATGAAAAAATGGGTCATTGACACCTAAATTTTTTGAAATACAAATAATATTAAAATTAAGGGATGGAAAAAATGGGTCTCTAATACACAATTTTTTTGAAATATAAATAATATTAAAACTAAGAGATGTAAAAAAATGGACCTTAACATATAAAATGAACTCCTAACACAGATTTTATTTTTATTTTATTTTTTAAAAAAATAAATTTTAAATAAACTACTCATGTAAAAAATTTTGGACCCTGGGCGGGCGCCCTGTTAGCCCTGGCCCAGGGCCAGCCCTGCTTGATCTTAATTAATAATATTTAGGGTCTTATGTGAGCGTCTGTGCACATAAGAGGAAGAGATGTGTAAGTACAACTGAAGAATTGAAGAATGGGGTATTTGTGATTTGGTTTGATTTTTAAAAGTTACTTAAATTAAATTTAAAATTTAAAATAAAATTTGAAGTAAATCAAATTAATATTTTGTGTTTTGGTTCCGTTTGATTTTTGCAATTTTTATTAAAATATTATTTTATTAAAATTTATATATTTTTATAAAATAAAATTATATTAAAAACTATTGTTAATAATCTATAAAATTATTAATATACTAAACCTTCTATAATAAAAATTTGTAAGATTTTATTTATTTCAAACCAAACATAATTTAAAAAAATCATATGAAAAAATGTAATATGTATTATATAAGTTTGGTATAAATAACACTACAAAATATTATGAATTCAAGTAGTACATACATAAAATATAGCACTAAAATAATATAAGTATCAGTACAAATACTAAAGTTTAGATCAATTTCAAAAACTCAAAACACAAACCAATTGATTTGAGAAAAAAATCGTCCAAACAAATAAAAAAATTGATTTATTTGATTTTCATTTTTTTTAACGATTTTTAATTTTTATTTTGGATCAATTTAAATTTGTATACTCCTCCCTAATTTGAAGTGATATTCAAAACGGCAGGGGGGAAAACAAGAGTAATTAGTTAATTAATCTTTTTGCGAAATTGAAATATGAGAAAAACTTATGTTTAAATGACAAAATTCTACTTCTTAATCTTAATGGCCGGAGTAATGTTCAGTGTCTTAAATGATGTGCAGGTGCATTCCGATGATTCGTTATTATAAGGTGGGTCTGCGCTCAAAATTGGGTTCGTTGAAATTAGGTGGGTCTGCGGTCTGCTTCTGCTCATACCTTTTCATTTATTAATTCTGTTCCGTTCTTCAATTTCAAACATGTACAGCTTTCTTTGTTGAATTTTACACACAGCTGATGGCGCCATGGCAAATACCAACCACAAGTCACCTACAGATACTCATATATTAATACTAGATTTGTCCCTTTTCCACATTTTGGTAGTATAAAATTTATTTAAAAGAAATCATATTATTAATATAAAATTTATAAAATTATATAGTTCATATTGATAATATTATTGCTTTTAAATAAAATATATACTACCAAAAACATGATTCATATTGACAATATAAGATTATTTATTAGATTAATCTAATATAAACATTATAAACTTATTTTTGGTAGTATAAATTGTATTTAAAAGTAATAATAATATGAACTTTATAATTTGGTTATACGTTGGAACCAAAATATGTGGATCATAAACGTGAAAACTTGAAGTTAAATAGAGTAGCTTCTGTGTGGATGTGAAAATTGGATCTGGATTTTGCTCGATTGCGAACATGCTAAAATTTAATTATATTTTAAATCATGTTTGCAACGTTTATATTAATATATATATATATATATATATATATATATATATATATATCACAAAGGCAACTTTGAATAGCTATATATATTGGGTTGAAGGTGAGAATATTTTGAGAATTTCATACAGAAATTTATTTCATGGAGGCGGCATTGACTGGCAAGAAAATGGGATTAGGAATTTTCAATTTTAAAAAAAGATCCAAAGAAATTTAAGTCTTATGCATGGTGTGTGGTGTACTTCCTAGCAGCTATCACCCTTGGACCAAAATTAAAATACAGTGATTAATTACTTACTATTCTTTCTGTCATATAATAATTCTCGTCTTCAGTTGTTTTCTTTTTACTGCATCGTCTTTAGTTTTTTAATATTACTATAAACCAATAAAAATAATTTTATCTTGTTTTAAATATATGAAAAAAAACTTATTCAAATACTAACTAAGAAAGATGATTAATATTAATATCTAATTTCATCCATCTCAATTAAAAAAAAATATTTTTCATTAAAATTCAATATCAAGAAGAGTATATTTGATTCGTTAAAATTCAAATACTAGAGATAAAAAATGATTAAGAGACAACAGAAGTCAAGTAAATGAGAACAAGATAAAATCTTTAATTTTTATTACTCAAAAAATTTATGAGACAACTTTTTTCTCCAATGACAAAGTATTATAAGGATGCATATATCCATATTACTTCTATCTCTTTAATAACCAAAAATTTAATAACTAACCAACTTAATCATTTTAAAAAGAAAACACAAGACTTTTTTAATCTCTTTCTCTATTTTTATTTTGATAAATACATTAAATTTGATATAAATATATTAAAATAATTAATATTAAATATTTTTATAAATTTGATATTATTTTAATTGTGTTGTTTATTATTTTTCAAAGAATATAAAAAATGAAAAATTATCATATAACTTGTGTTTATCGCTTTCCGGTTGGGCTCGGGGACAAACACCATGCTGGGCTTTGGGCCGTCACGACGTCATGGAAGAAGAAGTGAAGGTGGGTGAACTTCTCCTCTCGAAAACCCAAAGTGTTGGGGTTAAACTTGAGTAGTAAGTGGCCGTGACCAGAGAAAAGATAAGACAGATGAAAAAAGTGGATATAAGAGAGGATATTGTTAAGAACTAAGTAAGCAAAAATAGCCGCGAGAGTGAAGAATGAATTCCTGCAACTAGGAATCTCTCTCGGACTCCATGTGAATTGAACACCAATTCGTTATGACAAACTATATATACTACGCAGGGTTACTTGAACAAATATTTTCTAATACCGTACCGTCACTCAGGAATTCCATCAACACTATTACTTCTCTATATTTTTTAGTTTGTTCCCAAAGCTAATAAAAACAAAAAAAAAAAAAACGAAAATTTGAGAGATGTCAAGAGGAAGATATGTGCACAATTAAAGTAATGCCGAAAACAGCAGGGAAAAAAGAAGAGAAAATAAGTTTTTTTTTTTTTGTGAAACTGAAATATAAGAAAAGTTACGTGTGTGATAAATAATTAAATTGTATTTCTTAATCTTAATGTGCAATCTGTGCACTTGTATTCCGTTTATTATAAGGTTGGAGGGGCTGCGCTCAAGACATTTCCGTTTATTGTAACATGGGTCTGCGGAAACCTTTTGGTTCATTAATCCATTCCGTTATTCAATTTCAAACATTTTGATGGTGTACATTCAATTTCAAACTAGTACCGATTTTCTTTAGAATTTTACTCACAGGTGTTGGCGCATTGACAAATACCAACCACACCGGTCAGTTCAGTTGCAATGGCAAAATAAATCATAAATAGACTTTTTCCTTTTTCATCACCATGTGATAAACTTATTTTTGGTAAAATAATTTTTTTAAAAGATATAATATTATTAATATATTTATAAAGTTCGTATTAATAATATTATTATTTTTAAATAAAATCTATACTACCAAAAATAAGTTTATCATGTTTGAGATAGATTAATCTAATAAATAATTATATTATCAAGTTTATCATGTTTAAGCTTTGTGGGCTGCCTCTCACAACTTTTGTAATAATTTCTGCACGGCTGGTGCATCTCTTAATTAATATATATTCATATTGCGGGTAAAAAAATATTATTATAAGAAATTAATATATAACATCATTGGGATTTCACTAGCGAAGGAAAGGTCTGGGTGGCACTGGCAGTGGATGGGTGGTTGGGTCGGGGAGGAATATTTAAACAATTGCCTAATATTAATGTTCATTCGCGACATAGAAAATGAGTCAAACATTGTGCAGTACGTATAGTTTGATCAAATTTGTCTGCAAATTAACGCGCATATGCGACAAAAAAAAATCAATTCTCTTAAAAGCATCTCCAACTATTTTAAGATATCAATGATTAGTTTTTAGTTTTTTTTATGACGGGGAAGACTTATTTGTCATTATGGATTGTTGAAAATTAAACTTCGTTCCTTATATAAACAACGATTGCTTTGTGATTAAAAAACATTTTCTTATCTAAATTAAAATAATTGAATTTATATTTAATTTGAAACAAAATTGTAAATAAAAAGTATAAAAGTACGGGTCATTCAAAAATTGCTTTAAAATATATTATTATAATAAAAATGTGTGAGTTGCTTAAATATAATACATTATTATAAAAGCCAATTAGTAAAAGATAAAATAATCAAAATGGATTATTTTAATTATTTCAATCAGATATTCTCTTAGGAAGACAATATAAGGTTTGACAACATATAGTAGTTTAATAGTGTAAAAGATATAGCAGTTTAACCGTGGAAAAAATTCTATATTATTATTCAATAAGAAAACATTTTTATTATTTTTTATCATAATTATTATCAAAGTTAATACATTTATTATATAGATGATAGTTTAAAAATCAACTACATTATCAATGTATACATTATTTATTCAAAAATTAATGAGTAAATTATACTAACTATCCTAAGATTTTATGAAATTACATTAATATTTTTTACTTGTTTAATTATTACAGTAATTATCTTTGTAAAAAGTGTTAGTGTAATATATAAATTGTTATAGTTTTAAAACATTAAGCAATATAAAAAAATATTGATAGTGTAATGTTTTTAAACATAATTAAAAAAATAGTATAAAAATATTATGTATAATTTAAAAAATATCATGAGCCAGTCTATATAGAAACATGAACTTTCGTTATTTTTCAAGAATATAAATCTATATAATTATTTCAAGTAAATCCTTTGCTAAATGGTCTAACTCATTTGATTGAACTTAGATATATAAATATTGTAAACGTCAGTATCGTATTTGATAAACAAAATTTCAAAATCACCTACTAAGAATATTCAATATACTACAAATCTTCAACGAAAAAATTAAGTTAACATTAGAAGGCGGGACTAACAATAATGGCAAGACAATGACATAGGACAAAGACTCAGACATTTAAGTCTTATGTAAGATGTGTGGAGTATTCTTTTTGGCCAGTAATAATTCTCGTCTTTAATTTTTTAATATAAAACAAGAAAAATTAATAAATATATAGAATAAAATAATAATTTGAGTTTTTTAATAGAATAATTTTACACAATAATTTAATATGATTTTATAATAATTATCATAAAAATTAATAAATTTCTCATAAATAAGAAATTATGATTAGATGATCACGATATAAAATTTATTTATATTGTGTGATAGTCTATTTTATTTAATCCCAAGAAATATTTTACCATCCTATGTGAAAATCGTTGATAATTTTAAACATTTTATAAAATTAATTTTATTATCATAAATTCATTTATAATTTCTATTTGTCGATAATAAAAATTTAAATAAAAAAGTAATATTAGTTATTGCATTGAATGATGGTAAATTAAAATAATTTATTTTGATATTTTTTTCTAATACAATTCCCCGTAACTATTGCGAAACGGAAGGAGTAAATCTCAATAATGGTTCACGAATACGTCGTATTCCACGATAGCATCTCCTTTGGTGAAATCAACAGAGTAAAACTTGGCTTGAGCGTAGCCACGTGCAAAGCGAAAAGCCCCAGTGCCGCCAACAATAGCCATTTCCCTAACAGGTTCACTCATGATCATGTTCCTCCCCAACACGCTGATGGTGCTGCCGTTGAAATCTCCATTGGTGAATGCCATCGTCATCACCATCATTAGTCCCATTTCTTCTTGCGATATTGAAGTGTAAATTCCTTGGGCCTTGCCCACAAGTTTCGAGTCCTGTTCGGGCCCCACTGTTAAAGGGTCGTCCATCGCAACAACGGTTCCGAACGGAAGGGCATCCTTCGCTTTCCCGTTGGGCTCGGCGATAAACACCATGCTGGGCTTTGGGCCCGTCACGACATCATGGAAGAAGAAGTGGAGATGGGTGAACTTCTCCTCGCGAAAATCCAGTAGTGTTGCGGTTAAGCTTGAGTAGTAAGTGGCTGTGACTAGAGAGAAGAGTAATGAAAGGTTAAGGCAGATGAAGAAAGTGGATTTGGCCATATTGTTGGGAACTAAGTAAGCAAATATAGCTCGAAAGAGTGAAGAGTGATATTTCCTGCTATTGTAGGAACCTCTCTCGGACTCGATGTGAGCTTCAACTAGTTATCAGAAACTATATATAGTACGCATGCAGGGATCAGGGTTACTTAAACAATTATTTTCAAACAACGTGGTTCAGGAATTCGATCAATACTTTTCTAGATCCTAGATAATAAACTAATACAAAAATTTGACAAAATGTCAAGAGGAAAAGATGTGTAGGACTACGAATTAAGATTCAAGTGATGCTGAAAGCCGCAGGGATTAAACAAGATAAAAAACAAAAAAAACAAAAAACTTAGTGCAAATGATAAAATTATGTTTCTTAATCCTATTAATGTTGAGTGTGTTATAATATTTTTAATAGTAGATCTTAAATTGAGATCTTATATAATTTTTTAGTAGTCTTTATAGAATCATATAAAATTGAAAATCTCTTAATATCTCTAATTTTTTCTTTAATAGTAAATCTCATTTTGAAATCTTAAAAAAATAATAATAATAAATAACTTTTTAAATAATGTATAGATTTTGTAAAAAAAAATTATAAAAATTTATTCTCATATTAAAGATCTTTTTATCTTCCTTTATTTAAAAAATATACTAAAAATCAGGTATTGAACTGAAAGATCTTTACTAAGATCTTAAAGGTGTTCTTTAGTCAATTGTGTATTTCTGTTTCTAAAAGGTATGTGGCTGCAATTGAACACGTATGTGCGCCGAACAAAATCAATTGAAAATTTGAGCTTATGACTATATATAGCAGTTTATTTTACATGTATTGTTAATAGATTTTATAATGTTAATTGATAAGAAATTATTGTTAATATAATTACTATAATATCAATAATAAGCTTATCATATATAATAATTTATGATTAAATAATTGTATGTAATTTATTTACTTAGACAATAATACATAAATTATTTACTCATAAAATAATTCTAACTCAAGTCAAACTGACTTTTTATTATTTTATTTTTAAAATTGATTTTAATTTATCATTTAAACTAAATGTTTTATTTTTAAACACAAATTATATAACTTTTATGTGATAATCATCAGAATAAATGTTAACCCATTAAATTTTATTATGAATAATTAACATTAAAAAACTCTGACACAACTCATATTTTTTTAGAGGAAGACAGGAAGTCATACAATTTTTTTAACAATCATAAATTCTCACTCTAATTAAATGTTAATCATTTATGTATGTACAGTTGTATGCTCCAAATACACATGATTTTTGTTTTTTATAACTCCTCGTATAGGAAAGATACACTCATGAGATTCACTACATATATGAATTTTGGTTTAAATATATTTTTTCTCTGTAATTTAGTATTTTTCTAAAAAAAATTCCCTGCAAAATTATTATTTTTAATTTAGTCCTTACAAAATACATTTATTTTTTTTATCCTTAAAGAGCTTTATATATCTCTTTAAACAGTAAAAAAATATTTTGAACAATGAAAAAAAATATTATCTAAAATGATTTAAAGATGAAAATAAAATAAATACATTTTACAAGTATTAAAAAGAAAAAAATATATTAAAAAATGAAATTAAAAAAACACTAAATTATAGAGAGAAAATTATATTTAAGTATATGATTTTATAGTCTAAATTTAATCATGTGCATCCATATATCATATATATCATATATGATTGTACTATTTGTATTTCTTTTCACTATCATATAAAAATGAACATCATATATATACACTTTTATTTCCTATATTTAAAAATATCCTTTTTAAATAGTTCTTGCATATATTATTTTTGTTCATATTTAGTCCAATACATCATTTTTTTCTTTTTAACTTTTACTATGTGGACTAAAATAGACTAAAAAGTATGTGGAGAGATTAAATATAAAGAGTAAAAGAGACTGCAAAAGCCGCCGGAGTGGAAATTGCTACCTTGTGGTTGGTATATTGAACCTTTAAGAATTTAATTAGACATGGATTTCTGTTGTTGAATATTGACCGGATATGAACTATAAAATAAACAATTGATTAAGGATGAATGGTTAATCTGTTAAAATTAAAATTAAATTATTTTTAGTCTTATTTGAATTTAATTTTTATTAAAAATAATTTTAAGTTAAATTTTGAATTAGTCAAAATTTTATTTCTATAATGAAATGGAGGATTTAAAAAAAAAAAAAAAAGGAAAAAAATAAATGAAATATAAAATTCTTTTGTTGAGGTCCATTTTATAATAAGGTCCATAATTAATTTAACCATATCACTTACTATTTACTTCCCATTTTCTCTAAATACACTCCCATCACCCATTTTACATTTTTCTGCCATATTTACTCTTTTAAACCCTTATCTTACACCCTCCATATTTGCTAGTCTTTAAAGTCATATTTTCATCATATTTATATTGTTCTTTAAATTATACTTTTGAAGCCTATCTAAAATCTATTTTTATTTTTTAAGTCTTAATTTTGAATCTCATCTTCATCCCATATAATACTACACTTTTCATCAGTATTATATCTAATATTGTATGTTTTCCTTCATAAGGCACTAGCCGCAATGCATTTATGATACCTTCATTACAAACTTCATCTATTATACCATATAAATCAAATTAACTTTGTTTACATGGTAAAAACAAGAGAAACTACTAAGAAAACATACCTTAATTACATAACAAAGCTTTTGACCAACAATGTTTTGTCCATCGACAATTTTGAATATGCAAGTTTAGCCTTTCAATTTCGAGTCTCCAACGTGTCTCTCAACTCTAGATCTACCACATTCAAATAAGCGTACACATGTCAATAACTGTAGCTGCTTATTTAGTACATGTTTTGGTTTTATGTACATTGAAAAATTGATTGAATTCATAATTGATTTTAGTTTGGTGAAAATGTTCAAAATTGATTCTAAATCCACAATTGATTCCAAGTTAAAATAATTTTAAATATTTTATGTGTTAAATACAAAAATTTGTACTAAATTTTATTCCTAACTTAATTTTATAATAAAAACATTTAAATATAAATTAAATCGCTTGAAAATCAATTTTGTTATCAATTTAGTAAGTTTTAAATGGATTAATACATATATATGTCCAGCCTTTTTGTCCCAGAGCAGTCCAAGGATCCTAGTCAATTTCCCCATCATCAAAGTTTCATTTTTAATTATTTTTATTTTTTAAAATAATAAATCACTATATCTTTGTAGTAATTTGTACTATTCATTATTCAATACATTCAATACTTATTATAGCAATGAAACTACGGGTGGAAATAGTATTAAAATCATTCATACTTATTAAGTCATTGATATTTTGCTAAGTATAGGGTCTGTCATAAACTGATTTGCCTCGTTAAAGTCCTCGTGAGATTAATAATGGAACACGTACACGTTGTATTCCACGGTAGATTCTCCTTTTTCGTAATCAACCTTGACACTCCTAGCTTGAACAAAGCCACGTGCAAAGCGAAAAGCACCCGTTTCACCAATAATTGGCATTTCCCTAACTTCAGAGAAGATGGTGTTTCTCCCACCTCCAACGGCAGTTCCGTGAAGAGTTTCTTAACGTGAAAAAACGGGTGTTTGAAAAATTTATGCATTGGAAACAATCCACGTGAAAGTAATCGTTCCTTAAAAATGAAATGAGTTTCTTATATAAGAAACGGATGCTTAAAATAAATCATTATCCAAGGAAAAGAAAAAATCATTATCCACTGGTGACTCGACAGGCGGCGATGTTGGTGGCTTCTGGAGAAGAAAATGGAAAGGAAAGAAATGATGAGAGAAAAGAAAGAATGAAGCTCCTGGAGTTTAGAAGAAGAACGATTATTTTTAGTTAAAAAAACACAGTGAAACTTCTAGAGCTTGTGGGAAGCAGCCAAGGAGAAGGAAGATATGTTTAACCAAAATAATATTATTTAATGATAGTGGGGTGGGAGGAACGTTGGGGTTAAGAATTTTTTCTAAATTGTTAATAGATTTTATTGTTTGTATTGTGATTTAAAAATTATTATTACATATTATTTTTTATAAATTTGAGTTTTATTGATGGAATTTTGTATATAATATTTTTAGTCATAATTTTTTCTTATTTTTATCAAGACTTAATCTTTTTTATTCTCTTTAAAATAGATCTTAATCAAAATAATTATTTACAAAATACTCTCATTATGAAAACAAAATAGGATTAAAAATAGCGCTACAATACATATTATTGTGTTTAATTATTTATTATTATATAAAATTTTGTTTTATATTATTACACACTTCATTTATTTATTTTAATTTATATTTATGAAAATTGAAAAAATGTTAAGTTTTATTAAAAAAATATAAATATGTGGATTTTTTTGAGTTCCTTATGTTTTCTTGCATTTGAACAAAATATTGAGTGAGCTCCTTAAGAGTGACATGACGCTATAGGGACCACAAAAAGTACTGCAGGAGCCACAAAAAGTTAGTTAAGAAACCCAATTGGATTTCTCCCATTGGAGATGCTCTTAGGGTGCTGCCATCGTATTCCCCTTCTATGAACGCCAAGGTCATCCCCATTTTAAAATTCTTTATATGGATAAATCAATTTAAATTAAAAACACTCAATTTTATTCTTTTTAAATTGAACCATGCATGTCACCCTTTTGGGGCAACAACACTTACAATTCGTTCATCAGCCACACCAAGGTCATAATTTTGGACTTGTAGCTGCATTGTTGTGTGTGTTGGGGTTGAACTTCATCACGAATTGCGCTTTGCGATTCCAAATTGCAATATTAAATGGTGCAACATTGTGATCCAGGGTCACGCACCCATGGAACCTCGATGATGTCATTTCGTTCACGCTTAGAGAGAACCTCATTGCATGATGCGATGACACGATTGGATAGAAAGAAAAATGACAAAAAAGAGAAACGAGGATGGGAAAGAAGAGAAGAAGGGGATGCGGAAAGAAACATTTATGAAGAAAGGGGGTGCGAATAGGAACGAGCGAGAGAAATAAGCAGAGGAATTAGCTAAGGAACTAGCTGATAGAGAGAATTTTCAAATTCTTTCATTTTAAGTAAGAAATTAAATTAGAACTCCTTAATTTTAGGTAATTGAAATTTCTATTTAAAATTTTTTAAATTTAAAAATCTTTTAAAAAATATGCAAATACTGAATTTTATCTTAAAAAATTTAAATTATTTTTCTCATTTTAAATATTCTATCCAGACTCTTGCGGAAAAATAATACATTTCAACTTGACATGATCCAAGGATAAAAAGGTTGAATTCAAAATTAAATTGACTAAGGAATTGACCCAGAGCGCAAGCTTTCTCGCTCAGCTTTCGCTTGTTGCATGACACAAGCTTGTACGGAATGCTTTAGTGTAAAACAAGCTGAACCAAATTTTATAGATAACTGTTTTTTTAATATATTTAACTATTTTCTTAATTGCAAAAAAATAAATAAAGTATTTTTACCTTAATTTTTTTAAAAAATAAATTTCCAACGTTTTATTCTCACCATAACCACAATCAATAATAAAATAGAATTCAAATTTTGGATATTTGATTAAAAGACACAAACAATTATTATTGGTTAGATAACTTTGTTGGTTAGATACTACTTCTATTAGTCTATTAATGTTTGTCAGATGCTTGTTGTGGCTGAAATCCCAACATAATTGTTTTGGATTACTCCCAATCCCTCATAATCGAGACCTAGAACAGCGGTCCAAACTTGACTAGTTATCCAAGCTAATCTTTTTCTTCTTCACCTCTATCAAAAACTTAAGTCTTCAACCAAGCACACAAGCTAGCATAAAAAAATTCTTCACAAACTAAGGGTAATGTTTTCCCTCCATTTCAACAAAGAATTAAAGCCTTGAGGCTTCAATTAATCTGGAAAAGCAAATACCTCCTCCTACAACAAAACATAATGCAAATAAAATGGGCGATTTAATTAGTTCAAGGTGAGGTTTGTACTCGCTGCACTTTGCTTTAAGATCATGCATAAAAACTCCTAGGACACTTAATCTAATTGGTGTATGCATAGAAAAATATTATATGTGGGAAACAAAAAACGCACATATATATATATATACTACTATGAAATAAATAAAATAATATTGTAAAACCAAAATATCATCATATATTTTTTGTTTAATACTATATATCTTAATTATAACAATCTATCATAAAAAAATATGACTTAATCTTGTATTAAATCTTTTTATATATTATTGTATTGTTGTTTTTTTTTATTTTGATACTTTAATTATTAAAATAAGATATTCTTATTGATGTAACAGTTTTTATTTCAATAAAAAATAAAAACCTTTTAATCTTGGGAAATTAATTTGTATTTCAATATTGTAATTAAAATAACCTTTTGTGTTTTTATTACATCAATATTGTAATATCTTATAAAATAAACCTTTTAA
>PYAF01001862.1:463917-479030 GCA_007407185.1 Glycine tomentella
TGATTTATTACGTTAATAAAATTATCTTATTTTACTTATTAAAGATTTAAAGTATCCAAAGAACAAAATACAATACAGTTTTATAATTACATCTATCTCTGTCCCTAATTTCATTTATCTCCATTAAAATATACAGATAATTCCTCGTATTCGTACATATATTTTTATGTATTTTTATAAGTTTAGTTGGATAATTCTGTAAAACATTTTATATTATCAGTGTATATTTTTTTATTTATATTTTGATAAAAAGAATTATATACTAAAAGTATAAAAAAATTATATAATTATTGAATAATAATTCATCATATAATAAATTTAATAAATTTTAAAATATTATCTTAAAATAATTTAAATAATATTTTATATTTAAATAATAATATTAAAATATAATAGACGGTGAGTGCAGGTACTAAACTCTTATTATTTTACTTCTTAGTTTCCGGATGATACTTCTATTGACATTTGGACCGCGATTATGTTATCAAAGATTCCAAGGGACAGGTGGTGGTTTTTAATTTTTTAATTGGCTATTTGACGGTTGGGAATTTTTGGGGGGCGGAATTCAGTCACCAAAAAGAAAAAGGATATTTTAAGGTCAAGCACGTGTCTTTTGAGCCAACCAACAACAAGTCATTCGGGAAACTCTCACACATCTGACACTTCATTTGATTAGTCCAATGTTTACAGCATTTTACTCGAACTAAGGCAGTCCCACCGTGCTTTGCTCAGTCAAAGAAAAGAGCAAGAAAGAAAAATACCAGATGCTGCACTGAATGAAAAAAAACCTACATAATAAATAAATCTACCAAAAATAAATTTATATAAATTTAAAATATTGACATAACACTTATTTGTTGAAAACATGATTAAAAAAATGAGAATGGTCTCTTTAGTGCAACATGCAAAAATTTAAAAATTAAGTCTCCTATACCTTATCACATTCTCCAATTCTAAAGTTTTCAATAAGACAAACGCTAAAGAACAACCGATAATGTGACGACAAAGAAAATCTAATCTTGTTATTTATTAACTTTAGACACCTCTCATGGGTCAAGTGGTTAGGCTCACACTATTTGTCCACACTAATTATAGACCACTTCTTGGTTTCACATGAGAGAGAGTAGAGACCAGAGGCTACATGGACCTAATGACTACCTTCAATCAAGGCAAACTATCAAGGAGTTTCCCTGACAAGTATTTAATTGTTGATACAGATACCTCTTACTTTGTTTTGATTGGCACAAAAACTTCGAACCAACTCAGAGTCATTGTCTTCACACCACATCTCAAGATGAAATTCCTAACCTTGACGCGAGATTGTAACTATCGAGAAGCAGGCCTGACAGTGTTACGCTGAAAGCTTAAAGGTGGTATCATATCCTCTTGTTTGAGAGCCAAGCAAGCCTCACCCCACCCCTCATGAATGCAGCAATCAAGTCATGAGCATGGACGAAGGACCTCCAATCCAGACCCTGACCGTCTACGAAGCAGGTAGGAAAGATCAAAATGACATATATATTTGATGTAGGTTCGCGCGATAACATTGTCGATAATGGCCTAAAGCCTATTGAAGAACTTTTCAAACTACAATTCGAACCTAAACCTGGGCAATATACATAGCTCAGAAGGGACCTTACCAGCCACGAGTACAGACACATAGCCGAAGTCCTACACATGAACACAGATTTGTTGGCGTGGCAACCATCTGATATGCCAGGAATCCGTCCTAGCATCATATGTAATAAATTGACCATTTTTTCTCAGGTCAAACCAATGTCACAGAAGAAGAGGAAAATGGGATAACAACGGCGCAAGGCATTCAGAGAAAGGTGGACAAGATACTCAAGGCCCATTTTATCAAAGAAGTTATGTATTGTACTTGGCTAGCCAATGTCATCATGGTCAAAAAATCCAATTGCAAATGGCATATGTGCACTGACTACACAAACCTCAACAAAGCATGCCTCAAGGACACATATCATATGCCCAACATTGACAGGCTAGTCGATGGCATGTCCAGGTTCCAGTTACTAAGTTTCCTAAATGCTTATTCAGGATACAATCAACTCATAATGCACGTCCCAGATGAAGAGAAAACAACATTCATAATTAAGGATGCTAATTTTTTCTACAGGGTCATGTTCTTTGGCCAGAAAAATGAAGGCTAGGTGTCAAGCACATCGTGATTTCTGTCAAACACCCACTAACCAACGATCGGGCAAAGGCAACCAATAGGGTTATCCTTAAAGCCCTGCGCACAAGACTTGACAAGTCCAAGGGTCTCTGGAAGGAAAAACTCCCTAGCATACTTTGGGCTTATAAATGTTCACCCCAGACAACAACCAACGAAACTCCTTTTTGCCTTACATACGACACAAACGCCATGATCCCCATCAAAGTCGAAGAACCATTGACACAGAGGTTGTTTTTCCAGGAACAGTAGAACGAAGAAAACATGAGGGTGAAACTAGAGATGAAAGATGAACTCCAAGAGATGGCCAGAATCAAAGAAAATGCCACCAAGCTTCGAGCATCAAGAAGATACAGGTCAATCCTCGAGCCTTTCAACCTAGCGACCTAGTGTGGCGAGTCCGAGGTGAAGCAAGGAAGGATCTTAAAGCCAGAAAGCTAAGGCCCAACTGGGAAGGCTCATTTAGGATCGCGACAAGCTTAGGCAATGAAGCATATAGGCTACAAGAACTAGATGGTAAAGCAATTCTAAGAACATGAAATGCTACCTATCTAAAGTTTCATTTCAGTTGACCTACAACAAGACCAGGTGTTGTACTCTTTTTCCTACTAAAGTCTTTTGTCCCAAAATATAAAAATCATGGTTTTGGCTTGAGAGGTTTTAACGAGACACACATGGGGAATGAAGGGAGTTTATACTCAAACGATCAAGGTGAATAAAATCCTCTCTCCCTTCAACTTTTTTATAATTTTTCTTGTGTACGTATTGACGCTATCAAAGGTTCTCAAAACCAAGGCCCGCCTTTGGTGAGCCTCGACGAATCTCCAAAGGTTAGTCAAACTCAAGGTCCGCCCTTGGTGAGCCTCGAAGAATCTCCAAAGGTTCGTCAAATCCAAGCTTTGCCCTTGGTGAGTCTCGCCAAAATCCAGGACGGATACGTCCCTAGCCGATTCCCCAAATTCATCCTTAGCGAGTCTTGCCAAAACCAAGGACAGATGCATCCCTGGTCAATTCTCCAAAGGTTCAACAAACCCAAGACGAATGTATCCCTGGTCCAAGGCTCGTTAAACCTAAGGTCCATTGTTGGTGAGTCTCGTTGTTTCCAAGTTTTCGCGAGAACCTAAGGTACACAAGGTTCGTCCCTAGTGAGCTTCTCTATTACTAAATTTTATCTTTGCAGGAACACAAGAAACTCAAGGTCAGTCCTTGGTAAGCACTTCTACAAATACCCAAGGTGCGCCCTTAGTAAGCTTACTACTTTGGAACTACGACAAGCATAGCCAAAGGTCCAGATTAAAGCACTTGTCCTCTAATAAGAGTTTCCATAAGGCAAAAAGAGATACCACTAGACTGGTTAACAAGACCTTCAAACAGGTTGAAATCAAACCAAAGATGATTGCCTACCATTGAATTTTCTACCAACCCATCGAGGACGCACTCTTTATTCCTCCAAGACCTAATAGGCAATCTATTCCCACTACCACACGCAATAGAGCATTGTATAAACAAGGCACAACAAGATGCAAGACAAGGCAAAACTTTAACAGAAAAGTAAAGCAGGTGCATTATAACAAGAATAAATATTGTCAAGGTTACAAAGCCATTAGAGAAAAAATCCAATAAAGAAAAAATAAAGAAAGGGTGGCCTAAACATTGGCCCCACCATCTTGCTCCTCGCCGATGTTCTCCTCTATGGCAGTTATTTCTTCCTCATCAAGAAGTTCATTGTCCTTCACATCCTTAAATGGGTCAAAAAGACTCAAGTCAAGTCCTTTGGTGAAGAACCCAGCTTGCCTGATGACCTTGTAAAAGTCCTTCTCGTGCTGCTCCATGGCTTCTTTCTTGAACACCGACAACTCCTCTTCAAGCTTTTTACTGTCCTTCCACTCCTTTGACGCCTTAAGCTCATACTTCTCCAACTTGAACTCTGACTCATTGAACCGGTCTGGAGGTCAACAATCACCTTAGCAAACTCAGTCACCGTCACATCAAGCTCTTCCTTCTCTGCAACAATGCTCTTCACCTTGTCAGCCAAGTCATTTTTCTCTTAGCAAGTCCTTACAGTGCCCAAACATCTCGTCATTGTCCAGCTTGGTGCATAGTAGCTTAACAAGAGCATCGCCGACCATAGACGACAACCGGTGGTTAGATTGAGTGGCCTCAACAAGGGTGACAATAACATTGACCACCTTGGGATGCTCCATTCTCCACACTATCTTAGTAGTGCCCTCCACGTTACAACCTCAATCTCTAAAGAGACAACCCTGCTCAGAGCTTCCTGATGCCTCAATTCATTCTCCTCCATAATCGTCAAACTCTTCTGAAGGAAGACCTTCGTAGCATTAGTTGAGTTTCGATCCCAATTGATCAAATGAGGTTTTGGTCAAAATAAGACACAAAGTCAAACGGAGTTTAATTGGATGACTATGTAAAACATCTTACTCCATCAATATATAATTCTTTTTTTTATTTATATTTAGAGAAAAAGAGTAATATACTAAAAGTGTAAAAAAATTACTTAACTATTGAATAATAATTCATCGTAATATGATAAATTTATTAAATTTTAAAATAATTTAAATAATTATTTATATTTAAATAATATTATAAAAATATAATAGACGGTATGTGCAGGTACTAAACTTATTATTTTACTTAGTTTCCGGATGATATACTTCTATTGACATTTGGACCGCGATGATGTTATCAAAGATTCCAAACGACAGGTGGTGGTTTTTAATTTTTTAATTGCCTATTCGACGTTTGGGAAATTTTTGGGGGGCGGAATTCAGTCACCAATAATAAAAAGGACATTTGAGGACAAGTCATTCCGGAAACTCTCACATGTCTGACACTTCATTTGATTAGTCAAATGTTTACAACCTTTTACCGAAACTAAAGCAGTCCCACCGGTGCTTTGCTCAGTCAAAGAAAAGAGCAAAGAAAGAAAAAAGACCAGATGCTAAAAAAAAAATAACCCACATAAGATAAATAAATCAATGGAAAACGATTTTATATAACAGTAATTTATTGAAAACAGAGAAAATAAGAATGGTCTATGTAACTTGCAAAATTCAAAAGCTAAGTTTTTCTTTATCTGATTACATTTTTTAATCATAGAGTTTTCAATGACACAAATTCTAAAAAATAACTAATAAGGTGTCAGTCAAAAAAATCTAATCTTATTATTTATTAATCTTAGACACCTTTGATTATGAATTCAATGGTTAAATTTGATATTATTTTTTCACATTAATCAAAATTATATAATCAAGGTTCATAAATAATTAATCGTATTGTTAATGGACTTAAATAATATCAAATAAATTATAATATTAACTTATTTTTGATGAAACAAAATATTACAATTAATTATAATCCATAAGAATGTAAGAGAAAATTCCTACAATTTACTGTGCAGAAAGTGACACTTGTTAATATTATATAAAATTGGTGACTAGACATTGTTAATATTAACATAGATTATTGACATGTTTGGATATTCGATAAAATCACATTGGGGTTTAAGATCGTGACGAAACACCGAAAAAAGAGAAACAAACCTGAGTTACTTCATAGTCATTGTGATTTTTTGTTGGATATTTTCGTTTTCAATACTTGGTCCAAATCCCAAGATATTAGAAAAGAGTTGTTAAATTGGGCATCTTTCCCAAAATATTGACTTAAGTCCATTAAAGGGTGCTAAATCTCTAAACCTTCTTCATCTCTATAAATAAGTTATTTATGGGTGGAGGCTGCAGACGCACAGAAAATAGCGTATATTAGAAGATGCATAAAAGAGGACTGAGATTTTTTTGAGTTTTCGAGAGGTTTTGAGTGAAACCTCTTGTAGAGAGTGAATACCACTATACTTGGTGATTGTTTGATTACATCTCTAGTGAAAGGTTAGGAAAGATTGTTTGATTGTAACCATTATTATTATAGTGGAAGATTGATTTTGGACTAATCTTCCATAGATTTTACTTCTTCACATTAAAGAATGTTTCTCACATTAAAAGAGTGTGTATTCTCCTTTATCTCTTTGTCTCACTTTATTTTTCCACTTCCATAAAGGTGATTGTGATTGAGGGTCTGAGTTTTTACCCAACATTTTTTTATCACTATTATGGTCTGCCGCACGGCCATCCCACACACCCACTACATGTCTATGCATAAAATAGTTTAATGCCAGTTCTAGCGTGAGCTAGTGCCTCAAATGATGGTTCAGGTGAACCATTGAAAAAATGACTACTGTAGCTAAATATTTTTTATACTATTCATTTCTATTTATTTATTTCTAAAGTGTAAAATGACTAGCAAATCCCTTGTAAACATAACGTTGGTGGTGGATCTGAGCCTTGGGTGAGATCTACATTTTGAAACCGCATAGGCACAAGCAGCATTTGACGGTGGTGGATAGGAAGTATGGGGAAAAAAATTCCTTATGTTCTTTTATTCATATTAATTTATTAAGTGATTTGGGTTGTTTTTCCGGTTTGTGAGATCATCAGAACTTGGTATCCAATATTTTCTCTCTTTCTAATTATAGAAAAGTAATTATTTATATCATAATTTTAAAATTATCCATTTTTTTCTTTCTGTCTATTTATTTATTTTTCGTTAATGTTTGAAGAAATAATAATTAAGTATAAATATGTAAGACAAAAATTAAAACATTTAAAAATTATAAAAATAAATCTTATAAAAAACAAGTAAAATTTTAAAAATAAATCTTATAATTAAAGACAGAAATAGTAAATTAAAAAGATAGAGCTGCCACATATTAAGCCAAATAAGCCACACATCAGCATCCCAAAACACACCTGCATATACTATTGCTACCACCCAAATAAAAAGTCCAAGTAAATGGAAAAAAAAAAAAAAACATAGTTCTAAGAAGATCCTCCCAACGTGCATCCCGAATAAAAACCCATGATTAACATAAAAAATATTAAATAAATTGTAATAATAAGCACAATAATTAACAGAAAAAGTCGAAATAAGAAACAGTTGATCCAAAAATGGATGATGAAGAAGATAAGGGTTTTGATAGTGTTGGAGTGGATTGTTCTTCCGTGCTCGTGCTTTTAGTCACCAAATCAATCTCTCATTTGAAATCGAATGGAGATATTTATACGGTATGCTAGGTCGGGATTCGGTGGTGCGGTCAGTGGTAGCCTGGTAGGGTGCGGTGATAAGGTCTTTTACGGCCCCAAACCTCTCCTCTAACTCAAGGGTTAAAATAGTCTATTTAGTTATAATATTAATTCTAATATAAATAATATTATTTAAAATTTTATATAATACTTTAACTAAACTTCCATTTACTTAAATACCCTTTTTCTATACCGTTGACATATAGGTTTATTTTTTCACGATTATATCCAACGGTTCTAACTCACCGCTTCAACAGTGGACTACATTAAAAAATGGATGGTACACATGAATCATATATGTGCTAGTTGATCGTAGACATTGCCTTAATTCGTATGCATGATAGTACACCAATTACCTCACAATCATGTAGATGTGCTTGTATGGGTTTGGAGCTTCAAACTTATGTCCTGGAAGGATCGAATATAATTTTTTATTTGACCAAGATGTTTGGATGAATGTTGAAAATATGATTTTGAATTTTGGACTTCATTGGAGCAATTTTTTAAAGTAGCTGCATGCTACATCAACTTGAACTTGAATCACAAAATATATTTAAAGTATACCCTTGATATTAAGATGCTAACATAAGTGATATGCAACAGGCTTATGGATAGTCAAACCCATTTTTGGTAAATATTAACTCAATCGATTTTGAATGTAAGTTTTCAAAAAACCTGACAAAATCCATTTTTAAATATTTATTATTCAAACAAAAAATCACATTACAACATACTTACCTTTTAATATTAATTTTGTAAATCACCTAGACATTGCACACAAATGAATTTTAAAAAAAAAACAAGGTTCAAGAGAAATTATTTTTCTTAGTACCAAAGAAAGGCTGTATATGGGTTAAATATGTTTTTCCCTCTAATAAATTGCTTTACTGGTTT
Source organism: Glycine tomentella (assembly GCA_007407185.1). Lineage (NCBI taxonomy): Eukaryota > Viridiplantae > Streptophyta > Magnoliopsida > Fabales > Fabaceae > Glycine > Glycine tomentella. The sequence goes on from PYAF01001862.1 coordinate 472,162, forward strand.
TAGTCTTTTATGCAAAAAAATTAAAAGAGTCAATTTAAAATGTATTTTTTTAAATCCTTGTTATTTTGTTTTAATCGTCATAATATACTTTTTTTTGTTTTGCCCTTGTAATATTTTACTTTTAGTACCTATCAATTTTATCATAGGAATTAGCTCAAAATAAACAAAATATTATAAGAATTTACACACACAGACCCCAAATTTCTTTTTCTTTTTTTTTAAGAAAAACGTTCTTTCAATAAATTTTCTGGAATACTTCAAGATAAAAAGGTGAGCCACTTTTTATATACATTAATTATATCTTTCAACTAACTCTCTAAAATTAATCTCTTTTAAAACATAAATGTTACTAAAGTGAAAATGACTTCTTGCATGCAATCATTGTCTTGCATAGCAACTAGCTACAAGCAGACACAATATGCTGGGGGCTGGGCCGACCTAACTATATTGCATCAATTCAATGTGCTCCTTCTAGACAAGACTTCAAAGACGAAGCATATGGTTTTTGTTATTCCCACACTCGTTTTTTGTTGTTAGCACTCACTATGTTTTATTTTAAAAAATATATTCTATCTACACCCCTACCCCTTACCCCCGCTCTTACTCTTTCTCTTCCTCTCTTCAGAATGTCGCACCCCATTGAGCATTGATCGTCGCACCAGTGCCCTGAATGTGATGTCCAAAAAATGTTTAGGATAAATCAAGGCATAACAGTTGGTGCCTTGAAGGAAAAAATCATTAAAAGGTTAGAGTTGGAGGGACCAAATGAGTGCCTAGTATTATTTATTGACATCTCGTACTAGAATTTCAAGGCATAAGATGTAACATATATGTTTTTTGTTTCGCTCAATGTGCCACCCTTGGGCCTATTTAGTTATATGCTACACTGGTCGGATCCAATGACAAGATCTTAGCCTGCTTGCATAAGCTGGACTCATCAAGAAACTCCAAAGGTTGATTTATAGCTTCTTTGCATCAACCAAGATCCATCAATAAGTGTGCGTCAACCAGAGTCATCAATCAACTCCTCCAATGAGGAGACTGTTACATCTTGACTAAATCATGCAACGTTATAAAATTCGATTTGGTCATTGATCCGATTGAGATAGTGGGTCAATGGTCAAACTTATGGGTTAGTAATTGGCTTGATTTGATCCCGTCTATATTAAAAAATTTTAAATTATATTATATATAAGTATATAACTAACATTATTTGATTAAGAAAATTCCATCCATAATTTCATACTCAAAAATTCAAAATAAAAATTAAAGTATTAAAGTTGATAACACAAATAAAGTGTGTTAGTAATAAAAGAGAGTGTAAATAGCAATTAGCCCATTTCAAAATACAAAATAAAAAGTGTACAAAGCAATAAAAGGGTACAAGAAGCAACATCCTAATAAGTGGATAAGGCCATTAGGCCCAAATAGAAGAAAAAAAAAACCCTAATTCCCCATATATATATATATATATATATAATGATCTCTTATTGTTGCCCCACATTTTCTCTCTTGTTGCGCAACTGCACCACTAGTTTTCTCTCTTCTCGTGCGTGGTTGCACCACTGGTTTTCTCTCTTCCTGCTGCGAGGATGCACCTCTCATTTTCTATTTTCCTCTTTGATCATCACCGCTGAAGTTAGATCTCTTCCAAATCATCAACATCTTCGTTCGCATTATCGACGAGTTCTCTCGCAGTGCGGCGGTGATCGAGTGGAGTAGCGACGATGACTTGCACAACCTAGTTCAGATTTTAAAAACTGGACGGGTCGTCGGATTTTCTCAAAACAAGCCAAGTTTGACTGGGTCATCCTGGGTCACATGCTTGAATGGTCCAATAATGAAATCGGTTTGGTTATGAACCGGCTGGACCAAATTGATTTTTACAACTATGAAACCATGACAAAAATTAAGCACACCTTTCTTACCCTATTCGTTTTTGTGATTGTTACTAGTTTGTTTCACTATATGCGTGTATTTTATATTATCTTATTTTATGCAAGTTAGGTTTAGGGGGTATATTAGATTAAAATTTTAAAAGATTATTTTAGCATAAAAAATGTTTTTTGAATTTTAAAGATTATGCGAGAATATTATGACTTATCAGATTTTTTATAAGACTTTTATGATAGTTTGAATTTTAATGGATTTATATTGTAAGTATTTAAAATATTTAAAAAAGATTTTATAGATTTACAAGATTTGAAAGGATTTCGTGAACTTTCAAAAACATATTCAAAATTACAAGAGTTAGTGAAAATAATAATAAGAAATGATGAATTTGGATTAAAAAAATAAAATTAATACAGTTTTTTTTTTATCTTTTAATACCTAAATTGACTGTAGTTTTATGTCTTCCTATACTAACCTTTCTTGCAATAGCATTTTATCATTTTCACTTTTGTATTTGAACAATAGATTTTAAATTATACGTTGGTTTTATTTATTTGTTTAAATTATTATAACTATTTCATGATAAATCCAATTAAATGTTTAAATGGGGTAAAAGGGAGTGTGAGGGTGAAAAATTTGTAGGAGGATAACTTTGTTGTATGGATGACGAAATTAAAGATAAGATTCACAAAAATATTGCGTCGAGTAGGTATGAATATAATTAGTATAAGGAAATCATGATTAGCCTAACACATAAGACAAACATTAATTTAGAAAACAAACGGAAAAGTGCAAAGGAGATGAGTATATTTGACATTTTTATATTCCAAAAATTAGGAAAAATATATATGACACATACATCTTGAATAATATTAAAGAGATAGGAGTGTATGTCTGATGAGAAAAAAGCAAGGTTGATAACCAATAGAAAAAGAAAGAAAAGAGTCTAGTATTATCTCAAGAATTTGGATGAGATTGTTGGATATACGTTTTATACTAAAAAGTATGATGAAATCCATCGAAATTCTTATTAAAAAATAATCTATCGAAATTTGTATATTTTTTAATACCAAAAGATTTTTTTATAAGTTATAAAAAAATCATAATTGAATGCCACCGGATTTTGTTACCCTCGTTAAAAAATCTTAAAAGTGTTAATTGAATATTACAAAACTTTTTTATATCATTTAAAAATTATGATTGAATATCACAAGACTTTTTTATTAAAAAAAGCTTTTGAAAATCTTTTGAAATCTTAATCCAATATACCCCCTTTATTTTTTAGTTGTATTTATAATTCCATTTATTTTAATAAAAAAATATTATACAAAACAGAAGGTATAATCTCAATGAAAACATATTTTTGTGAAGAGTATTTTTGTCAAAAAAAAAAAAGAAGTAAGGTGATTCCAATCACAAAAAACGGTGTGCGAATAACAAAGACCAATATATGTTGGTCTCCCCAAACACAAGTACATGCCCAACAAAATTTTGTTTTGTATTTATTAAACATAGGATTTTGCTATTTCCAGTCTCCTTTATTACTAATACGCTTTTTTATATATTCGAAAATTATCCAAGAAAATACACTCTCCTTTGCACTCAACCTCCTCTTTTGGGTATTGTTCCCTAATTACACCAATTATTTCTTCTTTGTACAACCACCAAAATCTCTAAATTCAACAAGATCCCGATATATATATATATATATATATATATATATATATATATATATATATATAGTTGCAATTTGAAAGTGTTCTAATTTTGATGTGTGTTCAAATCAAGAAAACCATTGAACCCACAGATTCAGGTGCCTTTGCTTCTAGAAATATATTCAAATATGCTTTTCTGACTTAGCATCAACATCCGAAGCATCACTGTGATCAATTATGCTTTCTCTGAAGAACTTTCTGATTTACCAGAATTTCCTCCAACCTTTCCCCATCTGACAAGCTACCACTTACATAGCCTTTTATTTTATTGGGGGCATATGTTTAAGGCTTGTACTAAAATTAGAAACTAAAACACTTTACCCATTTCCGGTTTTTTTTGGCACAAAATATATGATCATTATTAAGAAACAAATAAAAATCAATTAAATGTACGAGATTTGTTTACTAACAATGAAGTCAAAAATGAAAATGCAAATTTCACCCATAATTCCACAATTTCACAACATAATCCAAATTTAAAGCACGATAAGGAAGGAGACATACCAATTGTTACTACATCAAGGACCACCACATACCAGGAAACCATTTTCAAGCAAGGAAAATTTCTTTTTCACAAGTGCAGATCAGAGTTAGAACTTCCTCTCCCACCTCTATTTTTTCAGAAATTCTAAGACTTGTTGACAGCAAAGCAACAAAGGTAGAAAAGCATCCTTTCACGGAGAGATATCATGGAGAGAGAAATGAAAGGGAATGTATTTTTGGGTATTTTAGGAAGAAAAAATAAAAAGAGGAGTGTAATAGTAATAAGGACGAGTAGAAATAGCACAAGCCTTAAACATATGGCCCCAATAGAATAAAAGGCCTAGCTAGCCTTGTTTCTAATTAACATTTGAAGTCGAACATGATTTAAGATTAAAAAACAAAACATTGTTGTATAAAAGATGTGATAAGAACATTACGATTTCCCTAAAAAAAACACACATTACGATTTATTTGTAAGTAATGAAATCATATACTTTTTTCCTTCCAGTTTTTAGTTTTAAAATTCGTTCTGTAACTTAATTTTATCATAAACTTGTCCTCTATCTTATTAAATCCATACATCACTTTTTTATTCCTAAACTTTGTTGATACGACAATTAATTACATTTGATTTAGTAAACACGTAGATGAGCTATATGGCATGGCAAATGCATGTAAGTTTTTCTTACTGCATGTAAAATTAAAAATATAAACATTGCATGGCCATGTCCAACTCTACTAAAACAATTAAAGGGTATATTAATTAGTTGGAGAAAATATTTTTATTTAATTAATAATTATAAAACAACATTTTATTTTCATTTTCAAATACATTTATGAAAGATTGTGAGAATAATATAATATTTGTGATATTAAAAAAATTCAAATAAAAAATGTTTATCATTGATCTTTGGATATACTAATGAATTCATGTGGAAGAAATTTTCTATCCATATGAGAAGAAAATTTTATGAGACTAAAGTTCTTCCTCTAACAACCAATCAAGTGGTTAAAGGAAGGAAGATTTATTAATCAATATAAGTATTGTAAGAAATTTCTAAAAAAAGGGTGGAATAGACTCTATCAAGGTTATGATCACCTCTTGCTACATAAGCAAAGATAAAAATGATAAGTATGCAGAGTTAATCAAATATTGAGATATGATTTTATTACTTTACGTTATTGCTAGAAGACCTAATATTATTCTATTGTTTGTATATGTGCTAGCTTTCAAGTTAATCTTAAGGAATCACACCCTATGATTGTTAAAAAAATCCTCAAATATTTGGTAGGCATCACACCTATCTTTGGATATACTACTGAATTCATGTGGAATAAATTTCCTATCCATATGAGAAGAGAATTTTAAGATAAGAGATTAAAGTTTTTCCTCTAACTACCAATCAAGTGGTTAAAGGAAGAAAGATTTATTAATCAATATAAGTATTTGTAAGGAATTTCTAAAAAAGAAAAGTGTGGAATGGACTCTATCAATGTAATCTATGATCACCTCTTTCTACATACACAAAGATAAAAATGATAAGTATGTAGAGTTAATCAAATATTGAGATATGATTTTATTACTTTATGTTATTGCTAGAAAACCTTACATTATCTATGTTATTTGTGTATGTGCTCATTTTCAAGTGAATCCTAAGGAATCACACATGTGATTATTAAAAAAATTCCTCAAATTGGTAGGCACCACACCTATAAGAAGGGTTGACAATTGTATGACTGTATCAAACATTATGAATACTTAGAAAGGATATTTGTAATGAGTACAATAAAATATTCACTAAAAGGAGATGAAGTATATTATATTATATTATATTATATTATATTATATTATATTATATTGTTTGATGATGTTAGACTATTTAATATAGTATTTTAAAATACAATTTATATATATATATAATTAATTGTCTTGTTAATATTTTTTATCATGTGTTAACTTAATGGGTTGTCTATATCACTATTACTTTATTAATTAATTTTCTTATTTGATAATAAAACCTAAAATAAGAAATTTAAAATTTTACAAAGAATATTTTTTAAAAGACTAAAATCAATAACACCTTATTTATTAAGAAGTCAAAAGTTATTTACTTATTTAAGCTTAAATTCAATATCTGACAATAAATAGCGTCTATCATTTAGAATTATAGTCAAAACTCTGCTTTAAAAGATAATGCATAGTGTAAATTATTTTTTTAAAAAATACAATATCTTTCTGAAATTGAAATGATACATATCTTTAAGAATTAGTCAACATCATGTGAATCGGTCATGGTTCAATAACGTAAGAAGTTCAGTGTAGTAGAAATTTTTTATAAGTTGAACTTGTCAACATAAGGATCATAAGGATCTTATTTAAGTTTGCCTTTCACATTACCAATACCAATCTTCCACTTTTATATTGATTTAAATTTTGCTAAAATAAGCAAATATTTTAAACGCTTTTACATTGTGTAAATAATGTATGTATTGATAATGTAAAAAAAAATTGTTATTTTTTAAGTAAAATTATAATTTTTATCTTCTTTTAATTTTTTATATGTGATTTTAATTTTTTCTTATTTTTTATTTATTTTGGTTTTTGTATTTTAAAATATTCATAATTTTGATTGAATATTTGATTTTGGGTGTATATTTTATTTCTTTTATTTTGATCTAATTTAATTAATTAAAATCTAAAAAATCAATTTAAGGACAGAAATAGATGAAAAGAACTCATTTATAGACAATTTTTTTAGAGATCTTGACCTTTTAATG
>PYAF01001862.1:482551-543996 GCA_007407185.1 Glycine tomentella
AATATAGTACTAGACTACTAGTACATTAAAACAAATTTAAAATAAATGTTTAAATATCTGATTGAAAACTAAATTCATTAATATAAAAACAATTCCAAACACTAAAACATAGTATGTTGTTAAAACACTTTATTGATCTAGAAAATTGCGTTAAAATTGTGAATCACACCATAAGTTATGTATGTTTTTAGTTTTGCATTATAAAAATTGATTTAGAATAGACAAGATTTTGCAAAATTAATTTTGATTAAAAATAATGTTATAGTAATATAATTTATGTTTTTATTGTAAAAACAAGTTATGAGTATAATTTAGAATAAATTTTTTATTCAACCTAAAATTTATTTAAAATTATTTCAACTCATAATCAATTTTAGAGACAAAATCAATTATGAACTATTTTTTAACATAAAAAATATGAAAAATTATTAATTATTAATGTTGGTCTAGTGGTGAAATTGAAAAAATATGCATGAAGTTATAGATTTAAACCTAGTGTGATTATCGTAAAAAATGTAAAAAATTATTTAAAATCTATTTTAATTTTTAGACTTGAAATTGGACTGCACTACAATACAATGAGTAGCTTCTCTAGAGACGTTTACCACGTCACAGGGCTCTATAAAATAGTTTCCAAACATCTGGTATTTCATTTGGATAAGTTTACAGCACTTTACACTCAAAATGCTTACACATAGATCAACAAGCAAAAAAAGTTTTTTTGTTCTCTTAGTACAAAAAAATTATATAAAATAGCTAATTACTTCTAATTAAAAGTCAATAGTTATATGTTATATAAAAGTATAAAACCCATGACATGATAGATTTTGACGTACAAGTAATTTTCCTCATAAAAATATAAAAAGAGTATTAAGTTCCTTTCCGGAAGAACATATATGATTTTCTGTAGCAGTGTAGCATATATAGGGATCAAAAAATTACTTATCGAATGACTGCTTACTCTGCTCTGTCATGATATAAAACGGACGAGGGTTAGTAATATATTTTTATTATTAGTTATTTTTTACGTAAAACTGTCATTCCATTGGCTTATAAACTCTTTTAAAAGGATAAAAATATTATATTTTTAACTAAATAAACAACTAACTTTTTTTTACTTAAGTTATTAGTAAAACAGGTCATAGAGATAGATGCAAGCTAAAGTAAACTGTTTTTTTTTTACGCCCGTCGTCATCATTACATAAGATTTCATAAAATTAGTTAGGATATATTTAATTTCTATTTTAAACAAATATTTCAATAAAACTACAGTAGATTGTGAATAATGGTCACAACACAAAATAACATCTCGATAATTAAATAATGCGTTGAATTTGACTAATGTGGATTGAGAAAATTAAGCATGTTTGAAAGAAGATATTTTATTAAAGATAATTAATCTAAGTTCTCACGAAAGATTAGTCATTAACAATAAATACTTTACATTTATGACAACATGATTACTTAAAAAAACAAAACAATCAACAAGTCACTGAATTTTATGGTCCCCATCACAAGGGATACAAGTATAGATTACAAATTATAACTATTTTTAATTATTACAAATTTCTATTAAATCTTTATTATTGATTATTTTAGTCTTTAATTTCTATTATTGATAATTTTGTCCTCAATCTTTATTATTTATGATTTTGATTTCAATATTTATTATTGATAATTTTATTTTTAATTTTTATTATAGATGATTTTAGTCTTTGATCTTCACTGTTGATTTTTGTTATTTATTTTTTGGTGATCAAAATATTAATTTTTAATACAATCTAAAAATAATGATGTTAACACTACCAAAAAAATAAGTATTAAATAAAACCAAAGTATTTTATTACCTTTGAAATTATTTTAATAGATCAACATGTTATCCTTAAAATAATTTTAATTTTTCATCAAGCATATCAACTGTAGTTAAGGTGTGAAAAACCTCTCGAATGATTCGGATTTTATGTGTTATTTGGACTACTGTGATGTAAGGACTTCGTGTAGGCTTACGATGGGTTTTTTTCAGATGGGTTGTATTAATAAATATTGTCCTAAGAGTATATTTGTATATGAATTTAATAAATATTTAGTTTATTCCTTAAAAAAAATATTTGTGTGTATCCTATTAAATATTTTACATTCCTTTTAAAATAAAAATAAATAATTATTATAATTTTATATAATATAATTAACACTTCTTATCTCAATATTTAAATAATATTAATATTTTTGGAACACTTATTGATATTTACTTTTCCAATAAGAGTAATTATTTTTTGAACTATTTGAAAGAAAAACTAAAAGAGTATCTCTAACATGAACTGGAAAAAAACAAGTACTACTATCTTACTTATCAAACAACCGTTTATCTCGTATTGATCACTCTTATTTCTTTTGTATGTAGTTAAGTCTTTTTTGAAGGTTTTTTTTTATGAGAAACTGAAAATAAAAAAAATCAAATTTAAGTTATTATATATTTATTCTACTCAACAAGAAATGTTAGAAATACAATCTTTTGACATACTCTTTATTTTAAACAAAATTTCTTTTAATCAGTTAAAATTTATTAAAAATGATAAAATTTTGTGAATTTAACATAGTATTTAATTACTTTATTTTTAATTTTTTTATTTTCAATAAATTTTAATCATGAGAGAAAATGTTAAAAAATGTGTTTCTAATGTCCCTTTCCTCTCTAATTTCTATTATAGTATTGCAGATTTCTTTTGTCTCAAAATAATTGTCACTTTTAGTTTTTGAACAAAATTTAAAATCGATTAATGATTTCACTTTTTAGTGAGATATTTAAACATATATTTCAATTTTAGTCTTTAATAAATGTTATTGTCTTAAAAAACTTAATAATTCATTTATTAAAATTAAGAAAAAGAACAAGAATATTTTAACAAAATTATATCCTAGTAAATATTATTTTCTTTAGTTACTAATTTTTCTTAGTCATCATGGAAAAACCTTAAACATCTTAATGAGTTTATGGTTTTTAATAACAATGCTATTGTTGAACATTGGACATTTTGAGGTGACCACAGAAAGTTGACTTTCACACATGATTTCAATGCGAATGGTGATTGGTATAGTGTAGGCTGAATATTAAATGACAAGTTGAAATTTGCTACTAGTGCCGGTCTACTCACACGGAACTCTTTTAGTTTGAAGTTTCATTTTTAATCATTTTCATTATAAATATATGCATAATGCATGCAGGGATCGATTCAAAGAGAGGCAGCAGGCATATATATGCCAGCCTGACCCTTCTATCGTTCGTTCGGACTTTATATGAATATATAAAGGCTTAGTAGCAATTAAATTATAATTAAAGACACATGTGTATGTGTGTGATTCATGGCATATTATACCGTTAACAAGAGTAAAAGACAAAATAAATATCAGTTGTTTACTTTAGTCCAAGCAAGAACAATTCTTTATTTACAACTCTAATCAATTAAAAACAGAGATATTAAAGTTTGTACAAGGTCGGTCCGGTGTCAAAATTACTACTATTTTTATATTATTCTTTTATAAACGTACATACATGCACAAGGACAGAGTCAACCTAAAATTATAGGGCCCTGGCCAACAATAAAAATTTCATCTATCAAATATATATTATTAAGTTCATAAATCTGTCAAAATATTAATTATATCAATAATCTGTCAGAACATGTCTTATGTAGATCACATAAAATCATGTAAAATTTAATTTACACTAAAATTGCCAGCATATTTATTTTCAGAATATTTTTTTATCTAAACAAAAATCAGTATAATAATATTATTTTAACATACTGAATATAATTTGAAGTAAAGAAAAATAAGAAATGTGCATATGTTATTTTATTTTATATTCATGTCAAGAATATTCTTTTTCTTTTTTTTTTCTCATCATCTAAGCATCATTGTAATAAAAGAACATACAATAGAAAATATATTTATACATAAAGAGGTAACAAATATATAAAAATATTAAAAAACAAGATACAAGATACTTAAATATTATTATTTCTAAAATTAGAATTCACTAAATTAAATGTAAAAATACCCTAACATTATAAATATCATCTATATTGAAAAGCGCACATTATTATATTTAATCACTTTTTTTTAACAAAAAAATGATTTTGTTAGTTGTGAGACCATTGTTGTTTGATTATTATTGTGCATGTGAGATGAGACCGGAGAGTCATCTAAAGCTTGGAAAAAAATAGTAAAAGTTATAATATTAAAGTCTTTAACAATAATCTTTTGCAAACGAGTTTTTTCATGAGAGTGTCAAAAGGGGATAAATAAGATAGTATATTGTAGCTAATGATAATGTTTGGTATATTTTTGTTATATGAAACTCTATAAACGTTCACACTGCATTCATTTCATTTCCTATCTCTCAATGGATTGAAAATGAATAAAAACAACAGGTAGATAGAATATTTTCACAAATTATTCAACAATCTAGTCTTTTTATACTATGCAATTATTACATTAGTTGACACTAACCTTTTTGGCATATAATAGATGTTGGGTTTAGCATTAGTACAGCTGTACAGCTAACGTAAAGCTCAAGTGTTATTATATTGAAGCTTTCTTCTTCTTCTCTCTAGTTTTATTAGGTACATGAGATCTCTCTCTTAGTCTCTCATTGTATATATGTATTATAATATTTCATTTTCTCTCTCTTTTTGTGTTGCCGCTAACAAAGATCTAAGCAAATTTACAAAACTGGGATAAATTTAAAAAAATAAATTACAGGAATGGATAAATGTTGAAAATATTATAAGATATGAATAAGTTGTGTTTTAAAATATTATTACATATAAAAAGGTCCTGTTTTAAAATATAACTTTAAAATATCATAATTTTTTAAAAATATAAAATACTTAAAGTTGTGTTTTGAATCACAATTTTAGTATTATTTAAAAAAATTATAGTTGTAAAGTCGTGTTTTAAAATTCAACATCTTTGAAGTCATAAAGAAATTGGTTTTAAAATAAATTACAACTTACCCAGATCCTATAATATTTTTAAAATTTACCTATTCTTGTATTGTTTTTTACCCCAGTTTTATAAATTTGCCTCTATTGTGAGTGCAACCCCTAACATAAGTTCACCACTACCTATAAGAGTTCTCTACCTTGATACATACTTTGAGCTTTACATCATATTCTTTTTTCATCTAGTTTTTTCCTATTACAATGGAATTTCTTTTTCCAATTTGTTTCTTGGATCTAATATGTTTCCCATATAATTGATGTTGCTTAATGAGTTGTGATTTATTTTTAGTCTTGTTACGGATATAAGAATATCGTTACGGATATAAGAATATCAAATCTCTGCTATAATGATTCAAATATTCACAACATCAGACTAAATATTGAGAGTATCAACGGATATATTGTGATAGTGTAAAAAGGGAAAGATTGCAGCTACATCTCCAGATATCCAAAGATAAGGTGATGGGCCTAAACAAGATCGTCTTCAAGATCCAGGTTAGCTCCCTATAAATTCAGGGTTTCCCATGGTGAAAGGTACACACACTCTGACTCTCTCTTTCCATTCACACGGCACACACAGCACCCCAATTGCTCCCGTGTTCGTTGTGATCATCCCTTCCATTATTAGCTTCCTCTCAATAAGCTTCTTGGGAAGGGAGAGTTCTATCAGACATAAAATCACCCAACATCCTGTGTTGGACATCTCCGTTTTTCTTGAACGGAACAATGGCGCCGTCTGTGGGGAACGATAAATTTCGAATCCCACTAACTCGCGATGGTTGACACCAGAAGACACTAGATGGCAAGGCAGGAAGAACCACCCAGGAACGCGATTCCAGAGAACGTTGAACCAGAGGACGCGCTCTCCCACACCGCCTCATCGAGACCAGCACCAGACAACCTAAGGCAGGAGGAGGATCCTGGGAATTCTCAGCGCTTTATCCAAAGCGCCCTCCAATCCCTACTGGCCCGGATGGAGAACCTGGAAAAGCGCTATGAACTTCAACGCAAGGAGGACATTCAACGACTTATTGCTCAGTTGGAAGAACGTAGTAACAGGCGAAGGGAGGGAGAACGTCGGCAAAATACCGACCGTCGAGACCACGAGAACGGAGGACAAAGGCCTGGTACGTCGATCCGAACTGCCGAGACTGGCAATAGGGAACCGACGCGCCAGTCCGAACATGAGAGGATGTCCCGCTCTCACCAAGGGGCTTTCCATGCTGCCTCGGCAATAGCATCGAAGCCAAGACCAACCGAAGTCATTCGCCGGGCAGACCAAGGCGAGGGCATATATCGAAGAAAATATCGTCGGGGCCACCAGAACAACAGCCCGTTTGCCGACCAAATAGTGGACGTTCAGTTTGTAGAGGACTTTGACGGGTCATTCCTATCTAAATACGATGGAAGCCAGGACCCACAGGTCCATATTGATGAATTTGACATGCAAATGTGTGTGAGGGGCATCGACGAGCCCATCATCTCACGTATTTTCGCCACCACTTTAACCGGAGCCGCCCAGACATGGTTCCATTCATTGCCGCTGAGGTCAATCCACAGCTTCAAAGATTTCGGCCAGAAGTTTTTACTAAACTTTGCAACCAGCAAAACGCAGCCGAAGTCGGAATTCGCCTTAGGAAAAATACGACAGCAGGCCGGAGAAACGTTGCAAGGCTACTTGGACCGATTTAAGGAGGCGGCATTGCAGGTTCAGGGGTTAGAAGAGAAGGTCCATGTTTACCTCATCTCAGCCGGACTCAATGGGTCGTCTCAACTAGCCAAGTCAATTTATAAGGACCCCGTGAGATCCTTAAAAGAGTTCAGAATGAGGGCCAAGAAGTATCTAGAGTTGGAACAGATGGAAATTGCCAACTCGGCCCCAAGGGAAGGCAAGAAATCCTCGTCACCAAGAAACCGACGTCAAGAATACATGTATCCTGGGCAGAACAGTCGGCAGCCCTCGAACGTTCCTGCTGGCCGACCCCCACGAGGCCTCCCCAACTCTCGCCCGAGGTCAGGAAGATATGAACCAAAGCATGAAAAGTACACCCCGCTGACAGCCCCCCGCGGTCAGATATGGAAAGAGGTCGCTTTCAACGAGATGAGGAAGGTCAATCGACCTCCCCCAATAGTGAAGAAAGAAGGATTAGATTACTCCAGATACTGTGATTTCCACAACAGCCCGGGCCATACAACTGACCAGTGCTGGGAGCTCAAAGATGCAATAGAAAAGTTTGTGCGAGAAGGCAAGTTACGACAGTATGTAATTCAAACCCAAGGCAAGAGAAAAGCTCAGCAGGAGAGTAAACTGCGAGAGGGAAAGAAGAACAAGAAAGATGAAGAATTTCCCGAGCCTGAATTCGAGCGCAACGTTATCTTTGGCAGCCTAGGAGGCGGAGGCGACACCGCAGGACAAAGAAAGAGATACCTCAAGGAGGTAATGTCGGTAAGAGACCAACCTCGGTTCAAGGAGAGCGGCGACAGCGACGGGAAGGCCGAGCCGCCCCTACTTTACTTCACGAAGGAAGACATGAAGGGGGTCGTTCCAGGCCATGAGGACGGCCTTGTGATTACGGGGACAGTGGCCAACTTCCGAGTCAAAAGGATATTTGTTGATAACGGAAGTTCGGCTGATATCATAAACATGGCGGCCTTCGAAAAGATGAATTTGAGGGTTGAGGACTTAAGACCCTGTCAGACAGTGCTGTATGGATTCAATGGGGAGGGCACCGGACTAAAAGGTGTAATTGATCTTCAGCTCACCTTGGGGACAAGGGAAGGATTCAGGTCGGAAAGGGTCACGTTTACAGTGGCCGACTTCCCTTCACCATACAACATTATATTGGGAAGGTCGACCCTACACAAATGGGATATCTTGATGTCCACAAAACATCAGAAGATGAAGTTGGTTGGACACCTTGGAAAAGTCATCACAATCTGCGGCGACCAGAAAGAATCAAGGCAGTGTTATTACAACACCATTCGGGAAACCGAGATCGGCCCGTCTTCTCCGCCTCGAATCCGCGAGAAAGAGACGACGAATTGGCCGGCAGAATGAGTCAGGAGACCGGTTAATTTGGTAGAACTGGATATGAGAGACATCAAGGAATGGAGGCCAGAGCCGATGGACGAACTTGAAGAAGTCCAGATCGGATCCTCTCCCGACCAAATCAGGAAGGTAGGAAAGCAATCTGATTCTGGGAAAAGAGATAGATTGGTACAATGTTTGAGAAGAAATCAGGACGTTTTTGCGTGGAAGGCTTCCCAGATTTATAAATTGGCCGTATATCCCGGGTCCATACCGGTGGAGCAGAGGACTAGAAAGCTCGGCCCAGACAGGAAGCAGGCCCTGGTAAAGCACATCAACGAACTTCTGGAGGCTGGATTCATAAGGGAGATACAATATACGACGTGGCTCTCCAATGTCGTTATGGTAAAGAAACCTAACGGAAAGTGGAGGGTTTGCGTAGATTATACCGACCTGAACAAAGTCTGCCCTAAAGACTCGTACCCCATGCCAAGCATCGATCAACTTGTAGACAGCTCGGCTGGCTTCCGATTTCTGTCCTTCATGGACGCATATTCCGGATATAATCAAATACCCATGCATCCAGACAATCAGGAGAAAACAGCATTCTGAGGCGTTGAGGCAAATTATTGTTACGAGGTCATGCCCTTTGGTTTGAAGAATGCTGGGGCAACTTATCAACGGATGATGAACAAAGTATTTTCAGACCAAATCGGACGAAATATTGAGGTCTACATTGACGATATGATTGCAAAGACGTCGACATCGGGGGACCATATCCAGGACCTCGAAGAAACATTTCAGAAATTGCGACAACACGACATACGCTTGAACCCGTTGAAATGTGCATTTGACGTAAAGGCGGGGAAATTCTTGGGCTTTATTTTAACCCACCGAGGAATAGAGGCGAACCCGGACAAATGCAGAGCCATCCTGGATATGCGGTCCCCCACTAACAAAAAAGAGGTTCAACAGTTAACGGGAAGGTTAGCAGCTTTGACCCGGTTTCTCCCAAAGTCAGCAGAGACAGCTCTTCCTTTCTTCAAGTTGTTAAAAAAGGAGGCCAGCATTGAATGGAGCTCGACATGCGAAGATGCCTTTAAGAAGATCAAAGCCTGTCTGGCCTCGCTGCCAGTATTATCAAAACCCGAGCCTGGGGAGGTGCTCATACTTTATTTGTCAGTAGGAGATGAAGCCATCAGTGCCGTTTTGGTCAAAGAGGAAGGCAAGTCTCAATTCCCTGTGTACTTTGTAAGCCGAGCTCTCAAGAACTCAGAGCTGCGATACTAGAAGCTCGAAAAAGTAGCCTTTGCCCTGCTCACAACGGCCAAGAGGCTCCGACCATATTTTCAGAGCCATGTGATCGTTGTCAGAACAGGTCAACCGATCCGACAGGTGCTGCACAAACCAGATTTAGCAGGAAGAATGATGAATTGGGCCATCCAGCTCTCGGAATTTAACATAAAGTACGAAGCTCGAAGCGCCATTAAATCACAGGCACTGGCCGACTTCGTCGTTGAGCTAACCCCAACGTCGGCCACACAGAAAGAAGAAGGAGTATGGAAGGTCTATGTAGATGGGTCGTCTAATGCAAAAGGGAGTGGAGCTGGGGTCATAGTGGAGAACCCAGAGGGCGTGTCCCTTGAACAGTCGTTGCAACTTAACTTTCCGACCTCTAATAATCAGGCAGAATATGAAGCACTCATTGTCGGGCTCAAACAAGCCAGGGAGCAAGGAGCACTGAAAGTCAACATTTTCACCGATTCACAGCTCGTCTCAACTCAGATCGAAGGACGGTATCAGGTCAAGAGACCTTTGCTAGCCAAGTACTTGACTAAGGTAAAGGAAGTTATGGCAGAATTCAACGAGGTAGTAGTTGCCCACATACCTCGAGAGGAAAATGTCCGAGCCGATATGCTATCCAAACTGGCTAGCACCAAAGGAACGCCCAATCACAGGTCGGTCATTCAGCAGGAAATTGCTCAACCCACGTGCGTCATGATCATCCTGACCGACGACGATTGGAGAAAGCCTCTTATAGATTATCTAGAGCGAGGAAGAGTCCCCGGCGACGAGCAAGCAGCAAGAAAACTCGAGCGGGACGCTGCGATGTATGTGATCATTGAGGATGCATTATACCGTCGAGGCCTCCACACCCCCCTGCTACTATGCCTCTGCTCGGATCAAGCGGAGTACGTGCTTGCACACGAGGGAATCAACGGACAACACATGGGAGCGAGGGCCTTGGCCCTGAAGGCCCTACGAGCAGGATACTTCTGGCCGACAATGAAGGCCGACGTAGCAGAACATGTCAAGAAGTGTGACAGTTGCCAGAAACATTCTAAGATATTAGGGGCTCCCCCGTTGGAGCTCAGCTCAATTACAGCCCCCTGGCCATTCTACAAGTGGGGGATAGACCTCCTAGGACCGTTCAAAGCCACGGAGGGACAAATGAAGTGGTTGGTAGTGGTTGTCGATTATTTTACCAAGTGGATCAAGGCCGAGCTTCTGGCGACAATTACCTCGGCTCGGGTACAAAGGTTCTTAGAACGAACCATTATTGCAAGGTTTGGGATTCCAGCAGAAATAGTCACCGACAATGGGACACAGTTCACCGACAACAAGTTCAGAGCGATGATGACCGACCTCAAGATCAAGCACCATTTCGCCTCCGTTGAACATCCACAATCCAACAGCCAGGCTGAAGCGGCAAATAAAGTCATCTTGGATGGGCTGAAAAAGAGTATGCATAGAGCCGGTCCAAACTGGGTCGAACAACTTTACTACGTATTGTGGGCATACAGAACTACGATCCAAACATCTACGGGAGAAACTTCATTCAGGCTAACATACGGCTGCGAAGCTATGATACCAGCAGAGGTTGGCCAGCCGTCCTGGAGAAGGGAGAACATACGGGAGTCAGAAGAGAACGACCTCCTACTAAGGGCCGACCTCGATTTAATAGAAGAATTTCGCGCAGCCGCTCACAGCCGAGATCTACAAGTAAAGGAAAAGCTGGCCAGAAGATTCAACCAAAAAGTGAAACCAAGGTCGTTTGAAGATGGAGACCTCGTATTAAGACGAGCCGACATCGGCAACAAGAACGCACAAGAAGGGAAGTTGGCGGTAAACTGGGAAGGCCCATATCGAGTTGCTTGGAACCTCGGGCGAGGATCATATTCGCTGCAGACATTGGAAGGAAAGCAGGTCAAACGAACATGGAACGCAGATAAGCTGAAGAAATACTACAGCTGAAAGAAGACAGTCCATGTGTTTTCCTTTAGCTAGCTTTAAGCTCGTCATAGGAATCATGGACACCATGTGTTCCCCTTTAGCCGGCTACCAAGCCCGTCATGGGGGTCATGGGAAATCAACCCGGTTTTCCTTACATAGGGACCTCGGTTTTTATCACGTGTTTCTCTTTAGTCGGTCATGTAAACCGGGCATGTATACCCATGTTAATTGGTCATTGAGATCGTGAAATATTAATAAAATCCTTTTGTACTTAGTCGTTGTTTCGTGTTATAATTCGGGCTTGATCAAACCGACGTAATCATTTATGGATGAGTCATCGGTTCGACCGAACGAACTACATCTGCAAAATATTACGAATACGCTAAACAATTGCTAAAGTTCGGGAAAGGATTCCCAAGTAAAGAGCCCGACCAATGGTCCCGGCCACCACCAACGCTTAGCCAATTTCAAAAAGAGGGTCGGTCATTGGAACCGACGCCCAAAAATGAAAACAAAGAACATGATTATAAAGGATCAAACAAGGTACGAAATTAATATTAAGAGTAATGTATCTTGGAGATTAAAAACAAAAAAGTAAACACTATTACAAAATTATAAAGGATCAAACAAGGTACAAAATTAATATTAAGAGTAATGTAGCTTGAGGCTGTACGTTGTCAGCAGCGTCATCAGAGCTTCCCGATCCTTCATCTTCGCTCTCAGAAACCATGAGCAATTTGTCGCCCCCGACATAGGCTCTAAAATGCATGCCCTCGGTGTTTAAGTTAACACCAGGATTCAGGAAACGAACTTGGCTAATGGCATTCTCGAAGGAGGCTTGGATAGATCTCTTCAGCTGCAAACGAACTTGGACCAGCTCGCCCAAAAGTTGTTTCTCCTCCTCGCACTTCTTCTTGTTCAGTGCCGAGAGTTCATCGCAACAAAGCTTCACCGCCTTGAACCGGTCGCGATTTTTAGTAAGACTCGCCTCCAAGTTGGCTATGGTGGACTGAGCAGACGAAGCCTCACGACGAAGAGCGGCAAGTTGAGCTTGGAGGGTGTCGGCTTCGGTAATTAACTTAGCCTCTGAATCCCGGGCAACTCGCAGGTCAGCAGTCAGTTTTGCTTCCTTGACCCGAGAAGCCTCGAGGTCGGCCGACAGGTTGGTAACCGAGGACTGCGCTTCCCATACCTCTTCCCTTGAAGCCTCCAGCTCGGCAGAAAGAGTCTTCACCAAATCTCCAGCCTCCTTGGCTCTTGTTTGAGAAGCTTCCAAATCTGCACTAAGCTTGGCCGACAGCACTTGCGCTTCCTCGATCTTAGCCTGGGAAGCCTCCACCTCAGCCACCGAGGTCGCCACATCCACTTGGGCTCAGTCCAGCTCTTCTCGCAATCTCTGGACCTCGGCCTTCGCAGCCTCGAGCTCGGTCGCCCCCCTAACAGCCTTCTTATTGAGAGAAGCCAAGCTCCCAAGCAAACTGCCACTCTTCAGGCAAGCCAACTGCAGAGAGCTCAACTCCTCCAAATCAGAATCAGGGTAGAGGACCGTCTCGGAAAACTTTTTGGGCACCCGAATGACTTCAAACACCTCGGAAGTGACGCCTTGGTTCCAAAGAGCGCGAGAAGGCAGTTGGACAAGCTCTTTAGGAGACCCGGGCCCGGTGCTTGGGACTCTTGAAGAAATTTCAGCACTATGGGCAGAAGCCGGGATCTCAAGGGCAGCCCTAACAGTGTTGGCCCCAATTTCAGCGGCGACCTCCACAACCTCGGCCCTAGCCTCTTCAAGGGCGGTACCTCCATCATATCAACATCTACAACCTCAACTGGGGAACTCGGCCGAGCAGCATGGGAAGGACTCGGCAGAGAGGCCTAAGGAGAGATCCGCCGAGAAGGCTGAGGCGAAGACGGATGAGAAGCATGAGGAGGGCTCGATGGAGAAACGCGAGGGGAGCCCGGAACCGAACCCCCAGAAGCATCCGTGGTCGGGGCTGCCAAGGAAGGAGCTCGGCTTGATTCGCTAGCTTTATTCCTCTTAGCCACCTTGCTCCTTTTTCGTCCTTTGAGGGCGGCAAGATGAGGAGGAATGGGAACAGCGTCCATGTCAATAGCTGCATAGCAGAAGCAGACGATTAGCAAGACACTAATTAAAATACTCAAGCAGTCAAAAGAAACTCAAACTAACCACACTGAATATAATACGATATGGGACCCAAGTTCCCGGAATCTCTGTACGATAATATCCGAGCCGTAGAATCAACGTCGGAATCAGACAACCGGGCCTTGTCAGTTCGATAGGAGATGGGAGGAAAATCATAATGGGTAGAGGTCCAGTAGAAGGGGAACCTCCAGGGGTTCGAGGAGCTCGAGGAGCTTAGAAAAAAGGGACGACAATCGGGCACAGCGACAACTTTGAAGAATATATCTTTGAACCCCTTGAAGGATTCAGAGAATAAGCCGAATAGTCGGCGGTCAGAATCCTTGTCGGTACGACCCCGGAAAGAGGCCCACCCTTTCCGCTCAGGGGGCTCCTTACCAGACCGACCAGTATAAACAGTGAAAAAATAAAAAAACAAGGGGCATGTACATGGGACTTCGAGCTGTTGACACAAAATTTCGAAGGCTCGGATGAAAGCCCAACCGTTGGGGTGGATTTGAGACGGAGCAAGATGCAAATGATCTAATACCTGCATCTGAAACTCGGAAAAGGGGAAATGAACCCCTATCTCGGTAAAAACATCGGTATAGAATAAGAAAAACTCAGGATCGTTCCCCTCCCGGGTGGAACAAATGGGTTCGCCCGAGCGGGTAAGACAAACAGAAAACCCATTTTGGACTTCAGGAGGGACGAGGGCGAGGCTCCCAAGGTCTAATACCGAGGTATAACTCAGGACCTCGTGAGTAACCCATGGAAACCTATTTGACAAGGTTAGGGGAACGGCGTGAGGCCCGGCAGCAGATCCCTCTACATTTCCCACGAGAGGCGGGTCCATGATTACCTACGACAAATAAAGAAACAGTTAGTAAGGTACCTGGAGGACGGAGTGTCAAGGGGCTAGGGCCCGGCGGAGCCCGGATTGATGCAGAAGTCGGCACTTCTACATCTAAAATATGTAATGGTGTGTCAATTGATACAGGCTCACGAATAGGATTATGACGGCACCGGTCTAGTAAATCATCGGCTTGTCTATCAAAATCCTTACTAGCCAGATACATAAACTCATCGACGCATTTTGAGCAAGGCTCATACCGAATCCTAAATTGGGGGTCAGGACTAGGGGCATCTCTAAGGGCGAAACCGGAGGGAGCAGAAGTATTGGAAGGTACCATAGACTCTGAGGATAGGATAGCCCTCTGACGCAAGGGGAACCCTAGCCCAGAAGGCCCGGCTCGAAGAAATCTAGAAGGTTGAAGGGTTGGTTTGGAGGTGTTAGGGGCAGTAGGAGTTTGGAGTAATGATTTTTTCTTTTCTTCTTCAGAAAGAGGGAGACCCCATAACCAAATCGTAGACCGAGGAGGAACTGTTCTACGGATCCTAGCCTCCTCTTCGGGGGTATATTTCATGATGAAAGGACAAAATGTGCAATAGTAAGCGAGAACTACAGGGGACAAATGAGAACGGCGAAAAACTATCAACCCAGGGCTTGTGCAAAACAAGGCAAGGAAAAGGAAATGACAGTGAACGGAAGGAAAATGAATAAAGGCGAGTAATAAATACCTGAAGTGAAGAAGGTAACAACAAGAAGCACAAACGATGGTGAAGTGAACAACGGTCGCGAAGGCACAAGGAATGCAGGAAAATTCTAGAGGAATGAAATGCTATGGGGATAAAAAGTGGAATACTAATAGGGACATTGAGTAGGAAAAAAGTAACCGTCAGAAATTCAAAAAGAAACGTGGGGGAGTAACCGATGGATAATAAAGGACGTGGGAGAAGCGGTTACCTCATTAACACAGAGCAGTAAAATGATTAAAGCGTGAAATGAGAAACAATCACGTCGCGACACGTGGCGGAGTAAAAATAAGAAGTCGCTTCACTTGCTGGAAATCAGAACCAAACCACTGCTTGAAAAGACAAGGCCTAGCTCGGCGTAAAAGAGGGAAGAAAAAAGCAAGGGAAACTTCTCACCTCGGAACGGGTCTGCAGCATACGGCCACAATCGTTCGAGGTCGTTTCAACCCAAGGGCGGCCTCCTTCACCGTAGGTCGGCTCGACCAAAGGAAGGTCGGCATTTGGGTTGGTCGGACCAAAACACATCCCGGCTACCCAGAATTCTAGGTGACCGGGCTGAGGGACATCTGTTACGGATATAAGAATATCAAATCTCTGCCATAATGATTCAAATATTCACAGCATCAGACTAAATATTGAGAGTATCAACAGATATATTGTGATAGTGTAAAAAGGGAAAGATTGCAGCTACATCTCCAGATATCCAAAGATAAGGTGATGGGCCTAAACAAGATCATCTTCAAGATCCAGGTTAGCTCCCTATAAATTCAGGATTTCCCATGGTGAAAGGTACACACACTCTAACTCTCTCTTTCCATTCACACGGCACACATAACACCCCAATTGCTCCCATGTTCGTTGTGATCATCCCTTCCATTATTAGCTTCCTCTCAATAAGCTTCTTGGGAAGGGAGAGTTCGATCAGACATAAAATCACCCAACATCCTGTGTTGGACATCTCCGTTTTTCTTGAACGGAACAAGTCTAATTGCCTAAAATGTGTTGTTGGAAGTAATTTGGCGCTTTTAGATATGGTTACTGGAATTTTATAATTCATGATTTGAATTCTATGATTCAACACGATTCAACTAGCTATAGATTTATATTTATATCATAAGATGAATTTTAATAAATTTGTATCTTATAATACATGAATGAATCTGTGCAATTTTATAACATTGATATGAATCACAACATTCAGCTAATTCTCATAAAAAAAATTGAAAAGCCATTTAAGTTAAATTGTTAAATGAAAAGGAATTGAAAAATAATTTGAGCTTATCTTATTTGATTATTCCACCACTTTATTTGTCATCCGATCATTCAGTGCATGCATTTCATTTGGGTATTTCATTGTTTCATTCCATTTTTTCTAAAATAAAGGTTTCACAAGCTCGAATACAACTTATAATTTTGTTTCATAAGGTTTATGGTTAAGGTTTTTAATCTATTTCTAGTTTAAAATTATTTCATTGAACTTTATATTCATCTAAATGATGTATTTGGAGTAATTTTGCACAATCACATAATCTTACGATTTGGTTTAAACTATGATTCACAATTAAAAATTAGCATAATAATCACTTGAATTAACTTTTGTTTTTAGAGTTTTTTTATTTGAGTTTTTTAAATTGTCATCTATGTTGTGTGGTGACAAATTGAAGATTTATTTCTTCAAACTCAATAGTTATGTTCATGTTTGCTTTATAGTTGAAATTATTGTGATTTGTGACATGCATTTCAATGTAAATCCAACATATATAAATAATATGAAAATAAAAACAAAGATCTTAATGCTTTGACAAAATTACTTTTGTTTCAAAAAATATTTTTTCACCAGATTTCTAAATATGCATTATGTTTGTGTTATTGTAAGTTATTAGGGATCCTATGTCATAGTGTTGGACCAAATATGGTTCTTCCCAATTAGAACTCACTTTTTTCTCTCTTGTACAAAAACTATGGCAAACAAATAATAGAATAAATTGCATTTAACAGCACTTTGCTTTCTTGTTGGTCTTGATATTATTTGGTGTGTTTTACATTGGCATTGGGTTTTAAGGGTGGTTGTGGAACCATAAGGCCGTTAAATTGAGATATTTATAGTTCTATCCTAAAGTATTCCCCTAGCTTTGTGTTTAAATGTTGAAGCACAATTATTTCTTTGGACATCATCCTGAAAAATTCATTGACGATTGAAATGTTCCCATAAAACTTAACAAGACCTAATTATCATATTTTTATACGTTTTGGGACTACAAAATTTTTATTCTTTGAAAAACTAAATTATTATCAATTTTTAATATTCAATGATCAAAATAATCATTTATCTATTACATTTTACACATGCATATTATTGGGATACTTCCTCAAATCTTAAATATATAAAAAAATTCACACTAGTTAAAAAAAATTAATTAGCATTATTTAATTGTGTCAATTTTATTTAAAAACATTTTTTAAAACTATCATTCATTAAAACTTAATATAAAAAAAAAAAGAACCATTGAAAATAAAACCTCAACAAACTGAAAGATATTGAGATAGTTCATTAAATATAATTAAATTAGTTGAATATGAAGTTGTTTTTTCTTATATTCGAGCTCTGAACAAGTATTTTTGAACATTATATGATGATTTACTTCCTGAGAATTTTCAAAAAAAAAAAAAAAAAAAGAATAAAGCCTTCAACACAATTAGCCATGAAGATTGAATCCAATTTCTCACTCTACATTTTTTCTTTTATCTGTCTCCTATGTCCACCTCAATCCAATTTCTCCTATGTCCAGCACTATGAATATCAGTATATCACTATTCATTACTCCTACATCATACTCGCGGCCATCGAGATCTTCAAAGCACAAGTTTCGTACGATAACTCACTCTATCGAAGAATCACAGAAAATGAGTTGTCCTACAACTAGAAAAAAGTTTGTCTGTGTGTGCGCACTCTTTCAGAATAAGAGATGTGAGCAAATATGAAGCACAAAGCACCAACACGCATGATATAGGATACAAGGAGTCAGGGACACCGCTTACAATAAAAAGACAGGCATTAATGAAATGAAATATGAGTAATATATAACAAAATATTTAAACTGATATTATATTCATCTTTTTAAACAAAATATGAGTTTTGTTTTGTAAGTGTCCATCAATAAAAAACAATTTTTTAATTGAATACCTAATAAGAAGTGTTAGATAAGTCTTCAAGTGGGTCGATGTCGAAAACGTGTCTAACCTAACGACACTTTGAACAAGAGAGATGTCTGTGCATCATAACTGAGCAACAAAGGTATGATGCCGTCGAGGGGGTTGGAACAAAGGCTTCTCCTGCAAATAGACACTGAATATAACGACTCCTTTTATAGTAAATAGATTGCATAGTGGTTTGGACTCGATACTTGGCCAACTTCTATAATGTGAATGATTTAAGCCAGAAAAAAAATTGCAGTAAGGAAAATTCTAGCTAGAGAAAGAAAGAACTAGTTTCTTATAAGATTGCAGGAATATCTTCTAATATGAAAGATATATTACGTACCAGTAAAACGAATACGACACTTCGAAGAAAATTCACCTTGCACGAAGCCAGTTGCCAAGTAAACACTTCCTACCAAGAATGATGGCCACAACCACGAGAAAATCCTTTCTCAAATTCTCCTACAAAAGTCACTCTCAGAAAGATGGTTTCTAGTCTGAGAATCCAGGTGGCAAAAAGATGCACTACCTGCACAGTCTGTACTTAATTGTCTGAACCGATATAACCCCATTGGCCCATGGTAACAATCCATATCCAGTAGAACCTGTGAAAGAAGCTAATAGCTCTATACCTGTAATATGAAGTTTAAGCCAAATAGCCTGCCGAAGGTTCTCAGAGATGAGAACAGGAATATATACACAACATTATCTGCAGTAACTAGCCAACCACCATTCAATAGCAATACAAGTACAATTCTTTTGTACTTCAAGCAACTATCGGACATAGCAGGAAACTGCACCATTCCCCGTCCACTTTCCCATAAGATCCATTGCAGGTTTTCAATTTCAGGTTTTACTGGAATGTCATGGAGAGAGATAGGGGTCCCCCCATTGAAGACTACAACTCACAGTCACAGTCTTCCAATTTTGACAACAAAAATATTGCATCCAGTACTTTATAGATCTCCTCAGATTGGGGGTGTGATTCATCTGCCACCAAAAACTCTTTAAGTTCACCATCTATCTCTATTAAGCTATGACCCGGAGTCTTCTTCACACCCTTGTCTCTCATCAAACTCCGCACCCTCCTTACATCACCCCATTTTCTCTCATTAGCACAAATATTTGCCAGCTTAACATAAATGCCACTGTCTTCTGAATCGAAGCTTAGAAGATTAAGAGCAGACAATCTGGCCAGCTCAACATTACCATGCATTCTACAGGCACTTAGAAGGGCACCCCAAGCTGCCTCACAAGGTTGCATTGGCATGTTTGTTATTAACGTAAGCTTCTTCCAGGAGCCCAGTTCTACCTAGTAGATCAATCATGCAAGCATAATGTTCCTTTTTGGGTTTTATCCCATAGTTTCTTTCCATGGCATCAAAGTATTCTTGACCTTCTGAAACCAAACCACCATGACTGCAAGCTGTCAACTGTCAACAAACTAACAAACGTAATATCATCCGGGTTGAATCCCATACACCTCATCTGATCAAAAACTTCAACAGCTAGCTTCGCTTGACCATTGGCAGCATACCCTGCAATCATAGAATTCCAAGAAACCAAGTTTCTCTCTGACATTGTACTGAAGACTTCTGCAGCTTTATATATGTTTCCACATTTGGCATACATATCTATAATGGCATTTGCCAAAGTAGAACTAAGTGGCATTCTTTTTCCATCAACAAAATATTGATGAATCCAACAACCCGAACTCAACCAACTCAGCTGGCCACAAGCAGAGAGCACACTCACTAAGGTGTGCTCAACCGGAACAAAACTTGCCCCAAGCATTTCATAAAACAATTTTAATGATTCCTCAGGTTTGTCATTCTAAGAATACCCCGCAGTCATCGCACTCCAGCAGACCACGTTTTTCCAAGGAGTTTGATCGAAAAACCTCCTTGCAGACTCCAAGTCACCGCACTTAGCATACCCATTAACCATGCTAGTCCACGAAAATACATCCCTAGTTTCCATTCTGTCAAAAAGCTCCCTAGCAGCAATCAAACTACCACATTTCACATACATATCCAACAAGGCATTGTGTAAACTCAAACCCCACCTCGCATTCTTCTTCTCCATAATCTCATGAATGTATTTCCCCATACCAAGGTCACCCTTGACCCTTCTGAGAGCAAGCCAAAAGCACCACAATCAACGTGACCTCATTGGGCTCAACATCACCGTCCAACATCAAATTAAACATCTCCATAGCCGCATCTGAACAGTTACACGCCGCATATCCATCAATCATCGTGGTCCAAGTAACAACATCCATAACAGACATTTCATCAAACACCGAGCGCGCGTGCTTCAACAAACCACGATCAGCATAAAAGTTCACCAACCCATTTGGCACGAGCAACTCAGAATTAAACCCCCGTTTTCCGAGCAACGGAATGCACGGATTCCCCCTAGGAGGGCTCCGAGAAGAGCTCACAAGCCTTGAGCGCCAAAACGAAGGTTCTTGCTTCCAAGGGAACGCGTCCTCGAAGCATGTGGAGAAAGGAGAATGCCGTGGAGGGAATTCGCGCTTTGTTGTAGCCTCGGATCATGGTGTACCACATGAAGGTGTTGGGTTCGGGTATACGGCGGAAGAGACGATGGGCGTAGCGGATGTCGCTCGCGGCGGCGAGGCCACAGAAAGCGAGGACTCTGCTGAGGGGTAAGGTGTCGTTGATGAGGCCGGTGAGAATCATGCGTGCTTGAATCTGACGCAGTTCGTGCATGGAGGAACATGATTCCATTACCACAAGGGTTGGGTGTGTGATTATCACGTTGGTTTTCGAGTTCCATTTGGTTTGGTTTGTGGAAACCGACGCAGAGGGTAGTAGTTTATGGTGTTGAAGATGATGCCGCAATTTTTTCATATGCCGCCAGCAGTGATATTCGAAATTGCTTGGATTTTGAGCTGATAGTTGGTACAATTTTCTCCGAAAAGGAAGGAGTTCACTATTTTTTGAAACTGATTTGGAGGCAATGAATTGTAAACTTAGACAACAAATGCTATTAGTTTTAAGTTTCTGGTGATAAAAATAACTAAGGAACGATAGTAACAACAAAGACGAAGTAGGAGTATAGAACTATGACCATGAACTGTGCTTAAAAAAAAAAAACTAAATTAGGACTCTGACCATGATTAACTAATTCTCATTTTTAGGGTAATAGACACCAACACTTTATTATTTTAAATACTATATTAATATTTTTTATTTAATTTTTTCTCCCTCTTTCTATCACAGAAAGAAATAATGACCATCAACTGATTTTATATTATCAATTAATCACACATCATTATTGATATAATTTTTACTACCTTTCTAAGAAGCTTACGTTAATAATTTTAGTTGCCCTTGTTATAAAATGTAAGATGGTTATACTTATTTAATAGATGAGTTTCTAAGTTCCAAAAAGCAACAGAAATTCAATATGCAGGGCGGGGGTTTGCATTGCGATGATGACACCAATAAACTTGATACAAAGCCATTTAAAATGAAAACCAGCAATACATGATATTATCATTTATCAACAGCACCCTCAACATGAACATCACTAAAAGTATGCCGAAACAGACAAATAAAAAGAGAATAGAGATCTCGATTAAGCGAAATTCAAATAAATGAAAACTAAGCAGAAACCATGTTAAAAAACAACTAATTATTTTCACATGTTAAAGGACTATACATCATCCAATGTCAATCCTAATCTTACTGTATGACGCAACCGACTACATACTAAAAGAAAAGTTTTAAATCTAAAACTCCTGACTAGCAGATCCAATCTCGGACTTTCCCTTGCCAGCGGCCTTCTTGGGCAACAAATTCTGGTGAATGTTAGGCAGAACACCACCGTTGGCAATGGTCACAGATCCCATCAGCTTGCTCAACTCCTCGTCGTTCCTAACCGCGAGTTGAATGTGCCTCGGAACGATCCTCGTCTTCTTGTTGTCCCTCGCAGCGTTCCCCGCAAGCTCCAAAACCTAAACCCCCAAAACACATTAAAGTCACAATAAATAGAAAAGACAATCGAAAATTAAAGGAAGAAGACGACGAACCTCGGCAGCGAGGTATTCGAGAACCGCAGAGAGGTAAACAGGGGAACCGGAGCCAACGCGCTGGGCGTAGCGACCGGCCTTGAGGTAGCGAGCGACACGGCCGACGGGGAACTGAAGGCCAGCTTTGGAGGAACGGGAAACGGACTTTGTGGTCTTCGGTTTCCCTCTTCCACCCTTCATCGTTGTGGCTGCTGCCTCTGTGGAACTCATCGTCGTTTATTTCGAAATAGAACAGAGGGAAGTGAGAGTTTGAACTTTAGTTTCAGAGACTAGAGAGATCGCGATGTGGAATTGTTGTGAGGAGCGTAAGGTTGGTTTTTGTTTATATAGAGCGTGAGCACTGGCTGTGATTGGGTGATGGGGGGTTGTTGCGGATCGCCAGCGTGGCAATGCCTCGCAGTTTGAGTTTTGAGTTTGCGCGTTCGAGCGGGAAACCAATTGCTTTCGGATATTTTACTTTTCAGGTGTAGTTTCGTGTTCTTTAGTTCGCTCGCTACTGCGCTACTTCCGTTTCGTGGATGGTTTATATATATATATATATAAAAAATTATAGAGAAAAAAAGGTTATACAATAACATGTGTAAAAAGTACAAAGTCATTTAATTATAACTCATCATATATAATTAATTTGTTAATTTTTAAATAATTATTTCTAATTAATTCAAATAATGATTTGTGATTGAATGACATGAGTCCAAATTCGATAAGTCATATATCCAAATCAGCTCGAACTAACCAAAGCAAGAGTTTCACAAGAAAGTTCAACTCGACTCATTTAATTTACAAGTTAAACAGATTCGAACTAGATTGACTCACCTAATCCACTAAAAAAATAATATTATTATTTCTTTTTTTTACAGTAATACTATTATTACTTTTGTAAGGAAAATATTATTATTTACTTAAGAATTAAGATAACTACAATTTCATTTTGACATTTTGAAATTTGGATAATGGAATTTAGAGTTAAATGTTCAACTTGTTTAGTAATTAATAATTTTAATTATGTATATTGGCTTCACAATTTGGTCTTTTTTTAATTTTAAGGTTTCAATGTTGTTGAATTATGATTAATGTTTGGATAATTGAATTTTATTTTAAGATTATAATTTGTTATGACTTTTGAATGACATTTATCTATCTAAGACATTTCAATGACTACTTTAATGATAATACTATATTTTAAGGATTTATTATTATTTTATTTTTATCAATTTGATGATATTTTTTGACTCACTTGAAATTGAGTCGAGTTAGCTCAACCCATTTATTTGTCAACTCATGGTGAGCTAACTTATTTGGATTGAATTGACCTATTTTGACATGTCTATATAATATTATTTTATAGAGTATAAACATTAAACTCACAATACAATATGTTCAAAATTACTATAAAAATTCAAAAATTAACGTATGAATATTTATAAATAAATAATAATCCTTAATTCTTACACTTTTATATCCAGACAAGATAAAAAGGAAAAAAAAAGAAGATAAAAATAGAAATGAAATTCAATTGAAAAAATATATTAGAAGATATCAAATTACATCAAATATAATTTTGATAAACTATTTTACCATATACGAGAACACTAACATAAACCTACTTAAAAAATAAAAAAAGTGTATATTAACAATCAACACCTTTTTATGTTGGTCGAAAATATCATTTTTCCTTTATTTAGTTAGATACAGATTAAAGAATGATTTAGTAATTTTATTTTATTTAAAAATAAATAAATAACCAAACAAATCATTTTTTATCTTTCCATGACACGTTTTCTCTTTCCCACAAAAATATATTAATCTTATTTCTCATATGAATTCTATCACGATTCACAATATTTTTCGTACATGAAAAACATTGTTCATCATTACAATGAAGTTGACTCATACAAGGACTTCTCTCATCATGCTTTTTCAATTTAGTAAAGTCTATAGGTGTATCATAAACAACACACCTTGCATTCTCAAGACTCTGCATCTTGATATGCTCCTAGCATATAGTATTTTTCAAGTCAATAGAAGCAAATAATCAATCATAAATCATTGATAATGGATCATAATTGCTACAAACTTTGATTGTTTCTTCTCTACCATGCTCTACAATATTTGTTATCCAACTTTTAGATATTAGTTATAATATAACTGGTGCATCAATTCTCGTGGAAATGATATCTCATTTATTACTTTATTACTTGGAACGAACAATATATTTGTCGAAGTCATAGTACATCCCACACAACATACCTTGTGTTTCCTACGACATATTCCACACAACACGTAGTGTGAATGATCTCTAAATGGGGGATAATGGAGGGAGAGAAGGAGGGAGAATGTTTATGTCTTGAGGGATACGTGGAGGTGGGAGTAGACTAGCGGAGATGGTTTATGAGTGTATTCCACACAACACATCTTATGTTCCCAAGGTTTTGCATCTCAATGTAAATGTCACCTTTTGCATTATTTACCTTAAACACATAACATTTTCAACAATGTAGACATTTTGCCCAACAAATTTTAGAAAGCAAGATGAACATCGTGCAACACAATTGCTAGCCAAAAAGTATAAAACACACACACAAATTCCTACTTGTATGTTAACAACAAACTTTATGTGCAAACTGGAGATGAAATTTCGGGTGAATAACAACAAACTCAAGTAGATATTCAGTGACCTCGCAATACAACCATAACTTTCTTAAACATAGCCCCAAACTCACTTCATTATCTTCTCCCAACTTGTTGCATCATCATGCTTAGTCAATATGTCATTTTTCAATGTTGATATTGTAAACACCCAAAGGAACAAAAAAAACACCAAAATACGTTGTTCACTTTCAAGCTACTTTTTGTTACATTAAAATCTCAAGTTTTGATCATTAATGTTCGGACAGATTTTAACAATACCACTTTACAAGCTTTTTCACGTCAGATAAAAGCTACTAATTGTAATTTTTGCAACTTTTATGCATTTGACGTGATTTGTCTCGTTCACGAATTTCGAAATGCCATAAGCATTTGAGGTGTGATTGGACATGTTTAAATAAATTTGTCTATGCTTTTTTGATTGATGGAAATGTATAAATTAAATTAACAGCTCTTTATTACATTTTCATTAATTTTGTTTTTTTTTTATCAAATACAAAACTCATAACCTATAATTATGATTGTGCTATTTCTAAGGGATATAACTATGAAAGAACGAATAATATGACCACTTATCTCAAGTGCCAAGTAGTTTGGCTAGAATAACCACTTGCGTACAACTTAATTTCCTAAATTCATTCATCCATTCCACTAACTAATTTTAGTAAATCAAGGTGTGCTTTCTAAAGATGTAACTCCTAAAATACGGAGGATTACAAAATAAAAGTGAAAAATTGAAGTGATTTAAGCTTATAAAATACTTTAATTTAAATCAACCAGTGAATAAATCTATACTTTCTTATCTTACAATCCCCCTTGTTTTAAAAAAAAAGTTAATTTTGCTTTATGATATATTGAGTCAACAAAATAAAATAATATAAAAATGAAATAGAATAGATAGAATGGCAAAAACATACCGAAGAATTAGTTTCATCTTGACAAGATGAATTAACTATTTAAATTTATTACGGCAATTTTAATTTAAATGCACCGACATTCACTCATAGATGGTTACAGGATAAATTTATTGAATTTTATATTACTTTAAATATCATATATCTAAGATTATTTTTTACATTTAGGGAGTGTTTGGTAGGAGAATTTTTTTTATTTGCTCATAAATCATGATTTGAAAAACTTAATTTTTTATATTTGATATGTATTCTAAGAAAAAATGTTGCTAGAAAATTATGTTTCTAGGAATGATCTTTACCAACTTTCCAAAAAAAATATTCCCATAGGGATGGAGAAATTTTTTTTTTACAGCAAAAAGGATATTCCATTAACTGGTACCAGTGGTACCCTTCAATTACAAGGCATTACAAAACCCTGCACTGCTTTGATCTCAGCATCACCCCCTTATCCTATAATAGCCTAGATTTTATACAAATAAATCAAGACAAATATAATCCCTATTTGCCATTATAACAACAGCCTTCCCAGAAATCATTAACTAAGTTTTATTACATAAAAAGATTATATTACCTCTTTTTTCAAACACAAATTATCCTTAAACAAGGTTTATCTTATCCAAAAAATTTAATCTCCATTGTTGTTGCAGTCATTCACATGATTCAACTACTTTATTATCAAAGTTTGGCTCATTATTTTATATTTTGCATTATTTTGTAATTGTTAAATAATGTCAATGATTCTTACATTAACCACATAAATCTTTCTTCTATAAATTCAAAATTCTCTTTTACGATTTTATATATTTTAACGCATGGTAGTTCACCTTTTTATAATCTAATGATAATATATAAATTATGTTTTATATAAGGATAAATATAAGAATAGTTTATTGTAACATGATAAATATAGGGATAAATATATTTTTAGTCCTTATATTTTATTTTTCTTTGTTAGTTCTTGAAGTTTCATGTCGTCTAATTTAATCTTTGTATTAAAAATGTGTTTTTAGTATTTCCACACATTTTTTTCACGAACGACATTAATTCTTGGGGAATGGATTATTGTTGGTGTAACATCCTAACTAATTTTATTTATTTAATTAATTAAGTAATTATTTATTTGCTTATTTTAAATTTATTTATTTTATCCTTTTGTCTATTGTTAAGAAATATAAATTGAAGTATAAAAATTTACAAGAAACGCGTATTAATAAAAATACTTCATTATAAAATTTACAAAATATGAAGGTTTACAAAATATGAAGGACTGATACATTAGTCCATGTCTCTGATACAAAATATACAAGTACAAATCTCTTTTCACAATCCAGCATAATACCTAGCTTCTTCAACATATCAATCAAACTCCAGCTTCAGGAAATCTGACCATCATTGTCATCTAAAAATAAAATAAAATAAATCTAATGAGAAATAAATTTCTCAGTAGGCAAATCTAAACCACCGAACTTGTTAGCAGGTTATTAAATAAGGCAATTTTATCAAACACATTAAAAAGGTTAGCAAATAAGATAATTTCTTCCATCATATATCTGTAGTAAGATTAGTAAATAAAGCAAATACAATTCATCACACACTTAAGCAAATTAGTAAATAATTCAATAAATATGAATGCATGAATGTATGAGTGCATGAGATGAAATGCAATGGTCACAGGTGCACATGGCCTCTACATGTGTACAATCGTGTAGGAATGTTGCGGCCGTCTTACGCTAATCATGCATGAATTTCCATGTATTAGCACCTGATCTCTCATCATAGGCTCGGTTGTCACACTCGGGTTATTCTCATAAAATCAGTAGCATAGGCCCGGTGTTTACAACTCGAGTCATTCTCATAAAATCATAGGTCCGGTTTCCAACATTTAAAACTCGGATCATTCTTAAAATCATAGATCCGATCTTGAAACCCAGATCATTCTCATCCAGATCACAATATAAAATAAATATTTATCTTTCATAATAACATTTCATATTTTGTCCACATCATAGTGTATCAAAGGAATAAATTTATTATTTATGAGCTGCCAATTTTTAGGCTAAAGCTTGACATATAATATATAGCCAAGACCGAGTTGGTACAATAGAATAATTTAGTTATCAAAAAATTATATTTAATAGGAGTATTTCAATTGGGTAGTTTATATAGTTTTAGTTAATATATTGGCTAAAAATATCCAACAGGGGTACTAGCGGAAATACCTTTATATATATATATATTATATTTATATATCAATATATACACTCATAAATATATATTTAGATGAGAGTACCACCAGAATGGCATGCATGCAGGCTTATGTTGGTAATGAAAACTTAAGTATAATTATGAGAAAGGAACCGGCAAGTGATGAGATGGTTAGGGGTGCCGAGCCTTCCGAGCTGCCATGGATAGTCTGAGACCATTTGTGCCGAGGTAAATGGGAAACCATAAGTAAGGTAGTTCAGGGATGTTAGTTGTAACCAGGATTGCTCAAAAGCTATAGTATAACCGAACTCGGTCTTGTCGAGGTGCCGATGTGTTGGCATGGCTCTTGGGTATGGTCGGTCTTTGCATGTGGGTAGCCGGGTATGCATGAGTCGCATGATGGCCGACTTCATTGAGCATGGTGACCGAGTTCATGGAGGTCCGGGGTCGTTTGGCCGAGATCAAGATTGCCGGGTTGGTACATGCCAGGCTCAAGGTTGCCGGGTTGGTGGAAGAACCGAGCTGGCTGGGGTGCCTAGCTCGGACTTGCCGAGGTGCTTCGGGGTTACATGGTGCCGGGCCGGGGTATAGCACATGGGTTGACCGGGTTCATGGATGGCAGAGCTCATGGGTGTCCGAGCTCATGGTTGTCCGAGTTGCATGGTTACATGAATGATGCAGGCCGGGTGGGTGTAGGCCAGGCTGGATACATGCCGAGGTGAAGGTGGGTGACCGAATTGAATGGCCGGAACGGATGCAAGCCGAGCTGCATGAGGAGTGGCCGAGGTCCGAGTTCGTTTTGGCCGAGCTCAAGGTTGCAGTGTTCATTTGGCTGAGCTCAAAGTTGTCGGGCTGGATGTATGGCCGAGGTAAGTTCTGGCCGGGCATGGGTATAGGCCGAGGTAAGGGCTGGCTGGGATGGGTACACGCCAAGGTAGGTGATGGCTGGGCTGGGTACAAGTCGGGGTAGTTATATAATAGAAGTGTCGAGATGGTTAAGACTGTGGTATAGCCGGGATGGTTGCCGACCGAGTTGCGAGATAATTGTGTAACCCAAAGTGGGGAAGTGCCGGGGTACCTGGGCTAAGTTTGAATATAACTAGTTTGGCCGAGATACCCAAGGGGTGTGCGAGGTTTGAGAATGGCCGAGCTAGCAGTGGTAGTGTAAACATACCTGATTTTGCCGAGATGCTATCTGAGCCGCAGAGGAGCCGGGTTACGTTTATGAATATGCCTCATAGCCGGACATGCATGATTGCCGACAGTGCATATGGTGTTGTGGAATTTGCAATCCGACGCCACGTAGTCGGCTCGGCACCACAACCGACGTGGTGCCGAGCCGACTACGTGCCCGGATCAACTCACGTACTCGGCACCACACGTGCCCGGAGCGCTTCTACCCGGTACCTCACGTACCCGGGTCCTTTCTATCCGGCACCACGTCCTTCTGGTCGGCTGGGAGCTTCCTCTACCAAACCGTAACACTGGGGAGTCACAACTCAACCCAGAACAACCCAGAAACACAGATAAACACAGTGAATGCAGCGGAAACACAAAACAATGAACACGAGAAAGGATAGGGAGAGAATCAACACACAATATAGCTTAATGTGGGAGAAAACCTCTGAAAGGAAAACCCACGAGACCAAGTTCAGAAACAATCCACTATTCAGAAATAATGGTTACAAAATGCTCGACGGCCTCTCACCGGAGCCACACCCTCAACAAGAAACTCTCACAAGCTCTCGGAGACACACCCTCAACGGCCAACAATGCCGGAGAAACACCCACTCTCTGTTTCCGCTCAGCCTCACACTGCCGCACAATCTGTTTCTTGCGTCTCAGTCACCTGCCTCCATCCATAAAGGGAGTATTTATAGAGAGGCACCACATTTAGGGATTTACCCTAAATGATAATGGGTCGAGGTCAACTTTCTCGGGATCTGGGCCCAATAACCTTTTTCCCTTATACACCTAGGAATTTGAGCCAGCATTAAACGGAACAAACACCAACAGTATGGTCGGGGTATGAAGGTGCACGACCAGAACGGGCATGGGTGATTTGGTATACTATGCTGACCGGAAGGAGAAGTATAGCATAAGGATATTCCTAAAGAGGCCGGAATGATTATTCCTAGAGTAGTCAGGAGCTTTGTGCATGTATAGGGGTTGGTAAGAAATACCGAGCTCGAGGAATTGTATAATAAGGAAGCATGCAACTGTGCCAATATATTAAATATTACAATCCCGGTAATGCAGCATTAGCTAGTATTTAATATGCACGTATGGTGCTATCCACCCTTTTAGTTCCACAATTATTCATAAATTAAATTTAACGTATATGCCATGTTCTTATATATATAATATATGTCCTTGTACATTTAAAATTACAGAATTCTATTTATAATTTAATCATGGTAATCTTAAATTTTAAACTAAAATATAGCCTAATAAAAACTTAATAAATTTCTAATTTTAAGATTGAAGCCTATGCCTACCTTCAATAATTTGGTGAATCACTGTCGGAATGATTTTAAAAGAAAAGGGTCTTAAATAAAGAAAATATTTGAGAAAATTTAGGGAGAGAGTGAAAGCTTATAGTATTTGTGTAGGTTATTGGTGCAGAGGTTGAAACGTCCAAACTATTTATAGTGCTTTGAGTCGGTTAGAATTTGCTTTGGTTGGAAAAAATATCTCCTTTTCCCTTATCTAATCATCCTTCCCTCATTTAATGGTGTGTGTACGTGGAAACTACTGCAGCTTGGCTTTCGCTATTTGTTTTCTTCCTAATGCCATCTGTACCTTTAAAAGATTTTTCTAAGGATTTGGATTCATCAAAATTTTCACGTGGCTTACGTTTGAAATTAAAATTTGTCTTAAAAATTATTATTTTATCTATTCTGTTATTATAATTTAAATCATAAATATTTTTATATTTGAGTGTATTATACTTATTCTAAAAATTTATTTTTGACAATATTACATATTATTTTAATTATAATATTTTTGGGAATGTTACAGTTGGTTCTCACTTTCAACATCAACAATTGCGTACAATTCTTTGGTCATGGTTGTGGATTTTGAATCACAACTCCTACTTACATATATCAGTAAGAAATCGTGCGAATTCATAGATCTACAACACGAGCTATTGAAGAATGAAGGTGAAAACGAAGACATGAATGAAGTAGTTTAAAATTAGGATCCAATGAGTTTGGGGGACATTTTAATAACTATTTTTTAAAAAAATTAATGTCATTATAATTAAGGAAAATCATCATAGTCAATTTTAACATACCAAATTAACACAGTGAGAAATATGTGTAAAAGGAATAAAAACACATTTTTAATAAAATACAAAAAAAAACTAAATTGAATGATATGAAACTTCAAATTAAAAACAAAAAAAAAGTAAAAATATAGAAACTAAAAACATATTTTCTCATAAATATATTTAGGGATGGTAAATGGGCCGGCCAGCGAAAAATGTGAGGCGGGCTGACCCGACCCGCTTTTGCAAAGTGGGCTACAAATGCTAGCCCGTCCCACTTTAATGCGGGCCAACGGGCCAGTCCGCATCAAAAATTAAAAAGTCAATTTAAAAAATAAAATACAAAAAAGTTATAAAAAAATATAAATATGATAATTAAAAAAAACACAAAGTTAATTAAAAGTAAATAATTTAAAATTAATGCTAAATAAATGATGTCATGTGATAATTCACAAAATTACACCATTTGCAAATGAAATTTACAGTTATAAACTGTCCAAAAGTGTAATATGCTAGTAATGAAAGACTATTTGAAAGTATCATTATCATAACTATTTTAATATTAAAACTTAGAAGTTAATTATGAGAGTGCAAAAGAGTATAAATTTTAAAAATATACCTATTTTAAAATATGTTAAATATATTTATTTAATTTTAATATTTAATATTTAAATAATATAGGTTCAGCGGACTGGTCCACCCCGCCTCGCATTTGGCCCGCAAAATTGCGGATCAGGCTGGCCCGCCTCGTTTTTGATTTGTGGATTGATATTATCAATCCAGCCCGCGTTTTTTTGTGGGATAAGCGGGCCAGCCCGACGGGCCAAGCCCGTTTTGCCATCCCTGAATATATTATCCTCATGGCACACGCTTAATATACTAGCTAATTTTTAACAATAATTATATCTAAATAATATTTAAACAAAGTAAAACATCATAATTAAACAAAATAATTTATAATTTTAAAAAATCATTTTGAAACTAGTTTTGTTCAAATTTCTTTTGCAAATGGTTTTTTCCTACATATAATTTATTTAAATCTTATAATAAAAACATATTTAGGAAAATAAAAATAATTCAAACATATTTCCTTTTTTTTTTTAATAAAAACTTTTAAAAAATAAAAACAGATACAAAATATTTACTCAAACTAAACTCTTCCTTTAATTTTTAGGAAACATACAATGACTAATCAAAGTATTTTAACTATTCCTAAGAATCATAATTTTCAAATATAAAAAAAAACCTTCCCCCTCACTCTAACCAATGTTCATGTATTTGTAACCAATATAAAAATGAAATAAGCATAATGAGGAAGATGTTCACTGTCTTCTGATGATGCATCAATAAATAGAATAGAACACCAAAATCATTGAATGCTGGATCCTCAATACTCCAATCAGATTGTCCACATGCGATGCATTTCCAGCAGCCTGTATTAGAAATTAATCACCAAGTGGGAAAAAAAAACTCATCTTCATTAGTTCCTCATAAAATCAATAACATATTCGAAAGCGTCGGCTTTTACAATTCTTTGTCTCTGTCCTCTCACCTTTACTCCTTTAGGAGGAGGGAAAGATAAGAGAGTTTTATTTAGGAAAATAATGATATATATCCCTTGTGATTGTCAGCTTGTCAACCGCTGTAATTTATTATTTGACACTAACACCCGCATGGTGTTTGAAACAGAAGATATTAACATTTAGCGGAGAATACATTTATAATACATTTTGATATTGAGGTATAATTTTTTTTACATTTAAAATATAGACACCTGGTGTTATATAATGGCATACCTAGTTCATATAGAAAACACCAATTTTGTTTAATTTTAAACAAAGTTGTCTCAATGTCAAATAAAAAAACGGAGTAAAAATTAAAACTAAAACACCTTGTATCACAGGGAATTAAAGTATAATTCATCCATGCATGCTTCAGTGTATCACATTTGTTTTCATCTTTGTTCATGATATATGTCACGCAAATAATATCGGACATGTCTATACAAATAAAACACCGTAGTCTTGATATGCAATTGAAATAAATGAACCCCCATATCCATTCTATTTTTGTGCAACCAAAAAATAGGAGTAAAAGAGAGAGAGCAAGCAAATAAGGTTATATAACTATACCTGAAGGAGCTGGTACTTTTTTATTCTTTGGTATCTTCCACCTTTTGAAGTTGGTGAAAAGAATATAACAATGACTTTTGCAAATTAGCTATTTCTATGAGTGTCTCTAGTGCTGCAAAGAATTTCAATTGATAGAATGTGATATATCTTCTACGAGTATAAAATATAAAAGATGACTAAAACCACATGTACAAAGGAAGCAAAGGTAATTAAGATCTTGAGTTCTGTTACCCACCTTTCTCAAATGACAGCTGGGAGGCTCGAAGCTTTGGGGAAATTAAGACTCCAAAAACTGACAAGGACTTGGATCGCTCATTTTGAACCTATAAAAAGCACTAACAAGATTTATACATATAATTTATTCACCATATATCAGATATCCAATCCAATTCTACTTGTAATGCTTAATATATGTTAATAAGAGGAAGTGATAACAGTTGTGGAATACTTACTTCAGCATTATCTGCAAGTCCTGATGAGTTCTTAGCCATGGTCACCTCAGCAGTTCGTACAACCAAACATATAATAAAATGAGAAATAGCTAACATGCATTGCTACTTAAAGCATATAGCAGCAGAATCAAATAACAAATGAACTCAAAGTTTGCTCTAATGTGCATTTTTAATTTTGGGATTTACCCTAATATCCAGTTTAAATTACAAACCATAATTTGATGCATAGGGATAAGAAAACCATACCAGAAGATTTCACACTACTATTATCTTGTGACTGCACATTCTCATCTTCTAACTGAGTACTTTCATGTTCAGAGGATACCCATTTACGCAACATGAAGCTTGGTTGTGTACCTATTGAGTAAAGTGCAATAGTTCGTATTTTAAATGAGGTTTCATCTAAATTGACACAAAGAACCCGTTACAGAAAGGCTTAATAAAATTAAAAGTGAAAGCATGCTAGCACACCCGGGCTGAGGACAGGACACAAATAGAAATAACCAGTTGCAACCATGTCCTTCAGTATAAAGCTCAAATGTTACCATCATAGTTGGTTATCTTCAATGTTGTAGCAGCTGAATGAAGTTTCAGGTCCAATAAAGAACTATTAATGCGAGAAGCACCCATGGAATGTCGAGCACTAGCTAAGTCAAACCATCCCTGTTAATAAATTAAAAATGGTTACCAAAAAGACGAAGACATATCAAGGTCGTATCAAGGTTTTTAGTTGCCAAATTACAGGGTCAACTACAGAATGGACACAGAAGAAAAGTAAATTCAATATAATATGGTAAACCAGAAATTTATACATTTTGAAAGATGCTACCAATTTTTTGTATCAAAAGGGTTTGCATTTACCTGTCGAAGTGTGGAGGACACTGCATCAAAGAGGGATAGGTAGTTATCCATTGAATCCATAAATTGCAATACAAGTTTCTCTTCAGCTCCAGGTAGTTGGCATTGATGCTGCAGCTGTTGATCTTCTCCATCTAGTTCCTGTGTCTGTGGTTCTTCACCACTTCTAGAACATTGATGCTCTTCTTCCATGGAACTTGATCACGTTTCTGATGTAAGGCAATTTGTCACTTTACTTCACCACAAAATTCTTCCACTAACCCTTCATAAATATCACATCTGAACTTATAATTTCACAATTATCTGTTTTTCTATTATAAGTTAATTATATTGTCCTTTCTAATCATATAGAGTGTTTCTTAATCCTTTTTTCTGCATCAGAAAACTCCGCTAGGTTTACATCTGATCTTATATTGACAGCAGCTAATTTCTAACAATTAGCTCTAGTCGCAATAAAAAGCTAGCTTAAGTTCCAGGTCATACTTGCACCCAATTATTGCTAAATAAACTTATCATCCCATTTTTCTTTTTGATCAATTATTAAGAGCACAAGCATTGGTGAGAGTGAAATTAGAATTAAGAGTTCAGACTAAACCAGTAAGCGAACGTAGACATTTCGTCAAACACGTTGTAAGCAACGTAATTTCACAGAGCTAACCATGACATATCATCTCTCGCGACATTTTCACCAAGACCGGTTACCTCATCAATTTAAATAACAACGTGGAAAATGAAACAAGTATCAAACACTTTTTAAATTTTAACCCCCGAGCATATAAAGAACGCTCGAGAAGAAAAAGAAAAAAGAAAAAAAGAGAGTTACCAGATAGTGAAGAGATTTTGAAGTTTCCTATTTATATTGGGTCCTGCGAGACTGGGACGAAGGATGAGGATGATACGAGTGAGTCTCGTGGGAGAAACGAAACGATTCGGGAAGGAGAAGAGAAGAAAGTAGAGAAAGACTTTGGCTAGACCCAGCCAGTGAAATTTTGCCACAACATTAAAACACTATAAAAATAAATCATTGATAGTCCATAATTGTACAACGGGTGACGTTGGTAAAGAATTAGTGTCCGTTAGATCTATATATATTTTGAGATATGTGTGGGATTATTATAGGCTCACACACACTAGAACAATTTTCCTTCAATCTCAAATCCCGATTGAGGACATTATCAATCCCGACCACGCCAACGAGATTTCCGTCGTCAACAATGCCACCAGCATCGCCGCCGACATCATACTCCACCACACTGCTTAGAACTTTTGTGAAGGCGTCATCGTCCATGGAAGCCTCACTTCGCATCTGTCGGAAAAAAACGATGTTGTCGGAAATCATCTCTGGCTACGGCAGATGGAGGTCGTCTCCGGCGACGGCAAA
Source organism: Glycine tomentella (assembly GCA_007407185.1). Classification (NCBI taxonomy): domain Eukaryota; kingdom Viridiplantae; phylum Streptophyta; class Magnoliopsida; order Fabales; family Fabaceae; genus Glycine; species Glycine tomentella. The sequence goes on from PYAF01001862.1 coordinate 518,664, forward strand.
TGAAGGTCGATGTTGATGGTCATGAAGAAGGTTATTGCGTTGAAAAAATAACGTTAATAAAAAATACAAAAATAATAAAAATTATTCCGGTGTATGTTTGTCTATGATATATCTCAAAAACAAAGATCACGATCACTTACGCACGGTGGGAAATAGATCCAAAGGTCACGGTTACTTACGCACGGTGGGAAACTTGTCTTACTTTCCCACCGTAGACGCCACCTTAGACAAGATCTCCAATTGGTCATATGCTGTGGTGGAGGATAGATTGCTTGTTAGCTTATTTAGTAATACACTTATTATACCCAATGCTCTCTATGGGTTTCATTCAAACTCTACTTGAAACCAAATCTTTCACTACTTGTGCTGGGTTGACCTATTTTTGATCATTAATAATATACTTTTGTTGCTTCAATTTTTTTTTATCATTTGTTTGATTGCAAGCTAAAGAGACCAATCATCTACATTGCTAAAATTGAATCGTGAAGGTAGAAAGAATGGAATAGATTTAGCAGTTTGCTATGAGATTTTAAACATTTTATGTAAGTAGGCTATGGATACAATCTCCTTAAGAATTTGACTTCACTTTTCAGCAGACTTTCTTGTTCCACCTCAAAAAGATTTAAGACATGGTTTGGAGAATTTTTTTTTTTTTTTTTCATTTCATGTCAATTAGAAGGAAGTGTTTTATTGGATCTTAAAAAAGAGTTTTTTTAAAAATTACATTTTAATCTCTCGTTAACCGATCTAAATTCATCAACCATTTTAAATAAATGAGACATTAAAAATACGATTAACTTCGGAGACTAAAATTAATAACGAAGAAAAAGTTCAAAGACTTTTAATAGTTAAATTTAGATTAGAACTAAAAATCTGAAAAATTTTAAAGACTATAAAAATAATAAACCCTTGAAAATAAAAAGAAGTTAGTGTAGCTATTTAACAAAATTCAAAAAAGAAAACAGGGAGCGGGGGGAGGCTTTTATGAAGTCCAAATTCGGTGTCTGTTCAAGCCCATTATTTACAGATCTTGCTAAATACACTCCATGTATGCTAAGTAAGCCCCCCTTCTTCTATTAAAATTGTTATTACTCATTATAACCTATTTCGGCACCCCCAACTATTGTGTTCTTCCCAGAGCCTTGTTAGACCATTCAGGGTTTATCCTTCCTTCTACACTATTTTCCTTCAATGCATCATTGCAGAAGCCATAACTCTCGCTGGAATTTGTCAAACCGAACCACCACCATCACCAGTTGTTCTATTAGATTTGATTTTCAGTCAAATATGATTTTATTTTATGTGAAACATGGTGTTACATTAGAAAGATTTAAAGAATAATAAAGATGAATGAAAATGGGGGCACAATTAGGGTTTAAATATAAAATAAATATAGGGTGTAAAAGAGGTTTAAAGAATAATACAACTGTAGGGATGTATTTCATAAAAATTCGGGTGGGAGTAAAAAAAGGATATAATGGGTAATAACAATTTTAATTAAAAGAAAGGGAGCTTAGCAAAAAAGGAGGTGTATTTAACAAGCGCCTTATTTTCTTCGATTTGACACAAACGAGCCCGTAATGTTATCGTCAATTGGCCCAGCTCATTCCAGAACATCTTGAACTTTAAGTTGTTTTCCCGAACTAGAATCCGCTTATCAGGGACGACTCGAAGTTTTTTCAAACACTACTAACTAATTAAAATATTAAGGACAAAAAAAGTATAATTAAAAGGATAAGGATAAAGATAAAGAAAGATGACTGAAAATTGCATAGACCAAAATATGTGTACCGAAGTATCGGATCTAACTAAGTTAATTGAACATGAACATAATACGTGTTATACAACCTTAGTACCATACTCAATTTGTTTTTGTTACAAGCAGTATTTTCTTTTTAAGTTAATATTTACCCAATTAATATTATTAAACATCATCAATAAAATCTGTCTTAAATCTTAATAGTAAAACTACTTTTTAAATTTGCATAGACCAAAATCTGTCGTAAATTTAACAGTTAAACTACTTTTTAAAGGAATATTAACCCAAATAGTATTATTAAACATCATCCATAAAAAAAATATCTGGTTCAAAATTTGGTGATGTTTCTCTATTGATAAATCATGTACAAACTCTTGTTAGACACATGCTGTATTTTTTAAATGAATAACATTGATTCATTCCCCGAACTTTTCTGGGTAAAGAAGATTAATTTTACTTTTGGTCAAAAGAATCTTTGAAATTAATAGGCGAATATTGACACAAATGCATTGCACCAAGTTCGGTGGGTCTTTGTTTTATAATTAAGATTATTGTTAAAGAGTGTCTTCAAAATATTGACAAAAGTATATACTATAATTTACGCTAAATAATAAAATATACGCAAATAACATTTTTTATAAATATCTTTTAATTTTCTAACAAGTATATTAAGATTAGTTTTTTTTATACATAAATTAAGAATATTACCTAGCAATTTCCATATATAATAAAAAATTCCAGGAGGCAATTAATTCGCCGAAAACCATGCATTCATTGCATGTAACCGCATCCTTCTTGACGAAGAAAAAGTAACCCTAGTGGACTTAAAGTGATCCCCAACTAAAGGCAACGCTTTGTACAATCATATTATGACATTATTAAATTGCCACTGCCCACTGACAATATATGTGTGTAGTAAATAAAGTATTGACGATGATTATTTATGTACATTAATTAAGTATTTGAGTGTGTTAAATAATCCATTCAATAATCCACATGGTTTTTTTTTACAGAGTATAATGATGATGAGATTTAAATTTAGAATCTCATATAAATTTATTAAATCCCTTTTAATTAGGCTGATTTTATTGAATAGGTGGGGACGGATCTAGAAAAAAATTCAAGGAGGGCACTCAAAAGTTCATATATATATATATATATATATCCAGAAAAATAATTACAATATCATCCTTCTAGGCTTTATTTTTTGGAATTCCTTCATAATTGCCTCATTATCAATGTTTTTAAATATATTTTTTTCAATATAAGGCACTAAACAATCATTCAACCATTTATCCCCCATTCGATTACGAAGTGCAGTCTTGATGTATTTCATAGCTGAAAATGTTATTTCCACGGATGCAGTTGCTACAGGCAAAGTTAATGCTAACTTTACAAGTAAATAAACCAAAGGATACACAATATGTTTTTTCTTTTCAACCATCCTCTTGGCAAGATCAGCTATTCCTTGCAAATTCAAGAAATCAGGATCACTTTGCACATCAACAATATACGTGTCAAGCTGATATTCAAGCATGACAAAATCATTTAAATCAAAATCTGAAGGATAAAAGCCAGCAAATTCACACAACTTATTCTTGTCAAATGCCGAGAAAGAGTTGCACAGATTTAAACATGCCATGCATTTCAGCAAATTTGAACTAACTTCACTAAAACGATCATTCAACTCTTCAAGTTGAGTATCTATCACTGCATAAAATATGTCAACCTTAAAGTGATGCAAATGAGTAACTGGTCCTCTACGTTTTGCTCTCCCTTGTAATGCAAATACACTTTCCATATCAGGGATATCTATATCATGTTTGATACAAAATGCAGAAGTCTTCTGAAATAGATTATTCCACCCATTATTTCTTGTCTTCTGTAATAACACTTTTGAAACTTTTACAAGATTCATAGCATTCACAATATCTTGATCTTTTCTTTGAAGTGCTTGGAACAACTCATTTGTAATTGCTAAGACATTGATCATCATGTGCAAAAGTAATACAAATTCAAAATTTTGCATACGCATCATAAGGCCAGAGGCTTCAAACCTTTTTGCATGCATAAGGGTTGTATCATCTTTTATAATTTCTAGCACATCAAGCACAAGATCAAACAATGTATACAGACTTACCAATGAACGGTAATGTGAGCTCCAACGTGTGTCCCCTGGTCGTGACAAACTCATTTCTTGATTCAAGCCTCTCCCTGATTGAACATCATCACTTGCAATACTTTTGATCATCTCATCAAATTGCTTTTCTCTCAAAATATCTGCTCTTTTGCAAGAAGCACTAACTGCATTACACACAAGTGGTATAAAATTAAAGAAGTCAGTCAATGCGTAAACCTTTTTTGCACAACCCACTAGAGCTAACTGAAGTTGATGTGCAAAGCAGTGAACATAGTAAGCAGAATTATTTTCAACTAAAATCAAGCTTTTCAGACCACTGAATTGACCACTCATATTGCTTGCACTATCATAACCTTGACCACAAATCTTTGTCAAGCTTAAGCCATTTTTGGCTAAAATCAACTCAATCGTTTCTTTAAGTGAACTAGCTGTAGTATCTGAAACATGAACAAGACCAAGAAAACGCTCAATAATGTCACCATTGCAGTTCACATATCTTAAAACAATGACCATCTGTTCTTTAATTGATATATTACGAGCCTCATCAACTAGTATAGAGAAGAAATTATCCCCAATATCTAAAATAATAGCTCTGGTAACTAAACTAGCAGCAACATTAGTAATATCTTTCTGAATTGAGGGAGCTATCATTTTGAGATTTTCTGGGGCATTATTCAAAGATACATTATTTACCTTCCCATTGCTTTCACAAAGGAATTTTACAAGTTCCACAAAATTTCCCTGATTCATTGAAGCATTTGTCTCATCATGTCCCTGGAAAGCCAAATCTTGTCGTATGAGATATCAAACACATTGAATAGAACCATCAGACGAATACGATAATCTTGTTTGGCTTTGTCAGAAATGCCAGACACAAGAATGTCAATATGTTGATTTTGATTCATCAAATCTTTGGCAGCACTGAAGCACAACTTATGAATGCTTCCAACTTTCCCAATATGTTTATGAAGCCGTTGTTTGTCCTTTCAATTGCTAAATCCTTCTCCCACAAATGAATCATGAGCACCCTTTCCATCACCATGCTCACAATTAAATAGATAACAATGCAAGCAAAATGCAGCATCTTTTGATTCACTATACTCCAACCAAGTGCCAAATTCAATGTACCATTGAGGATTAAATCTACGCATCTTACCCCCAATTAAGGATTGAGGAAAGTTGTCAAGTTTTGGTTGACAATGACCATTCGTTAGATAAATTCTTCGAATCATTTCCCTTTCTTGACTACTCTTCGTAATGCTCATAATAGGAAGTCTTTTACCCGGATCAGGAACATACAAATCATTTTCCTTTCTTGAACACTCTTTTTGTTTATCTTGAACTAAATCAACAGATGAAGATTCAGATCGAGGACGTTTAACACTGCTAGTACTACCACTTGACTTTGTAAAAAAAGAGTCTAAATATCTTTCCATCCTAAAAAATTGCAAATAACAAATGATAAAAATGGATCAATATATACCCAAAAAAACAATGGTCACACAATGCTGGAAAATCAAAACAGATTAATATATACCCAAAAAACAATCCAAAAAAAATGGTCAAATAATGCTGAAAAATCAAAACAGATTAATATATATATATATATATATATATACACACCCAAAAACAATGGTCAAACAATGCTGAAAAATCAACACAAATTACTCTAAATTCATGCTGAAAAAGTGTTTAGAATAATGGTCAAACAAATGAAACAATGGTCAGCATTTTACACACAAATAATAATAAGAAATTGTTTAGAAATTAGAACATGAAGGCTGAAGCTGAAAATTGGTATTTGGAAAAAATCACAAAGGGGCCTGTAACGACCCATATGCATCCGGTTCATTAACATTATCTTATGGTGACTAAGCGCAGCAATTATCATAGATAATTAAAATGGAAGCAGTAAACAAAAATGGCGTCATCACACGTCATTAACAATACCCACTGTACATCATATATGGTGAATCTCATAATATACAAAGTATATGTCTCAACATTGTACATATCCCTCAAGTCTCTAAAACAAAACATAGGCATGAAAATCAAAAGATAGAGCCAACATGCTTTTCACTCTATGCCTAAGGTTCTCTCAAAACCATATCCCTCTACTCGGGCCTCTTGCCCTGGGATCTATCAGCTGTTCCCTGAGCTTCACCTGCAAAAACATAATCCCCAAACGGGGTGAGATAACAATCTTAGTAAACTCAGGGTTCTTGGAGGTCTTTCCTCCCCCTGGTTCACTTTCATGCATATAATATCAAAATTGGCATTACAAACTAGCCTTCACAGCTATCAATCATATTGTCACATGTACATAACATACATACACAAATATCAATGCCTGAGGAGGCTTCATCCATTTATATGGGCACATCTCTCATCAGGGCTTACTAATCATGCTTGAGGAGGCTTCATCCATTTATATGGGCACATCTCACATCAGGACTTTCTTTCTTTGCCCGAGGAGGCTTCATCCAGCTATGTAGGCACATCTCACATTAGGACTTATATATATAAACTATTAAATTCAAATCTACTGGCCAGAGAATCTAATCAAGCACATAACCACACTATCACAGTGTTCAGCTCATCACATACATGTTTCCATAAACAATAACACACAATTTCAATATACATGCATCAAGATATACACTAACCATAACTCCCTCGGAGTATGGTGGAACACAACAGTGGGAAACACTCCCAAGAACAAAGAGCTTACCTGCTCTCAACACTATACCGGCTCTCCCAGCTTCGTGGTCACAACCACCAGTAATGTCACTCTCACGCCCTACATAAGGCATACAAACAATCAATCAATAACGGTCCTCAACCGTTAGAATGAAAGGAAACTCTATTCTTTTCCATTAAAATCTCTATGTTCTCTATCTTAGGGTTATTAGAGCTAACCACCTTATAGGCGATTCACAGACCCTCAACAGGATCTATCTTGGTCCAACCAAGACCTTAGAGTCCCCCTAGACTCTGCATAAGTTCAATTCAATGATCTCCTAGGTCATATATCAACAATTTCCCAACATGACTAAAACAAATATATCAACATATTTTCACCGTTTATTTGTCCTTCTGAATGACTTTTGTAAAGGCACTTAGGCTCATAACTATCATAACACCATCCATTTCATCAAAATTCTTCATACTCATACATATCTCAGGGTCAAAACCAAACTTCACCAAAAATCATGTTTCAAAGTTTAATATTCATCAGAACAACCTCTTGAGCATACTTTTCTAAAGAACCCAAGCCTAATTCCAGCCCTATCACAAAGTGGTCACTATTCATCCCAAGAACAATTTCACAAATCAAACGGTAAAACTTGAGTTTTTTACCTCTAAATCGACAAGAGAGGCTAAAGAACAGCTTTTCCAAGCTTGAACGTTCTTAAAACGCCTTCTTTTCTCCTCAGAATCAAACTTTGTGAATTTCCCCTAGAGAACTGGATCTCTCTGTTTGATGGTTTTTAGAGAAAAGTGATGATGGAATCTTGCTCATTGAGTAGTTCCTTTCAACTTTCATGTTGGGTGTGAAGGGTTTTGGTCAACGGTTGAGTGTTTAAGAAGCTCCTCTAGTTCATCAATGGTAGAAGCAGAAAAAAAAAGAAAAAGGAACGAGAGAGAGAAGCTAAGGGAGAAGAGAGAGAGAAAGAGAGGCTGTTATAGGGCCAAAACCTAACCTAACTCGATAAAGCTTGGAACAATGGAACTTGAAGTCTGGAAGTGGTGGAGGACGACGAGGATGGGCGCGCAAGCAGACAGCAGTGAAGCAAAGCTGGGTGTCTCCACTCTCTCGACTCCCGTGAGCAAACGCAAGGCAGCAACCAGCAGAGAAGAGGCACGGGCAGAGACGCAAGTTGGAGCTAGAGCAGACCAGAGAACGGAGAAGAGAAGGTGCGAGCAGAGGCTGGGCAGTGGGCACTCGTCGTCGGTCGGAGTCGGAGGAGTCACGCGTGTTGCGTGCAGACCAGAGAAAAGAGAAGAGAACGCTGCAGCAGAAAAATGAGAAGGAATGAGCTGATATTTTTTGTGCTTGGGTATTTTCGGAAAAACATAAAAGAGTGAGGGTATATAAATAATTTCAGGCCCAAATTCAAGGGTGGGCACTTGCCCCCATCCTCTACCTGGGTCCGCCTCTATGAATAGGAGTAATTAATATGTTAACACTGAAAAATTTAAGGTGAGGGATAAAGGTGAATAAAATTTTACATTCACAATTAATTAATAAGTTATAAAATTATAATTTTCATATAAATTTAGAGTGTCAATATATAGTTTTTAAAAAAATGAGAATGGAAGAGTGGAAACCCATGCTGCTCCTTTGTATATTCATCCCTTTTCCTTCCAATTTTATCCATAAAAAATGAAGGATTCATTATAATACTTGTTAAAATATCCCTTAATTATTCATGAGATATTGTTAAGAATATGAAGGAGTATACATAAAAAGAAATAAAGAATATTTATGAAGGAGTAAAAAAGGCCGAGGAGATTATTGTCAATGGGTTACAAATTCGTCCATGACTATCTCTAGCTATCGCTTGTATGTTTTACTTTTTTTAAAATGAATATTTTTAATTGAAAAGCGTGTTTCAAAAATATTCATAATCATGTTTTTCTAATTTTGTTTTACGAATAAAAAAACCTATTTCATACCTTAGTAATCAAATGACTGTATAATTACGACTGTTTTTAATTTAAACAAACGGCCCATATCTATTTACTCATGAATAAATAGTGATACTTACACATTTTAATAATTTCATGTGAATATAAATTTAAGAAATCTAATAGTTAAATTATTTGATATTATGCATATATAATGTTTTTTGTTAAATTGGAGATTTATAAATATATGGTTTTTAGAATTGATGTTTATTTATATTTTAAGAAAGCATTATTGGTTAAAATAAAACAATATGATAAAATAGATGATTATTTTATATAACTAATTAAAACTTATAATAAATAAATATTTTCAAACATAAAAAATATATTTATATTTATGATAAATATTTTATATTGCTGTACAAGTTTATTTTTAATCATCAATATTTTATTTAAAAATATTAAAATAAAATATAAACTAAGGATTAAAAAGATAAATTGAAAGAGATGCTAAATGTTGAATAGCAGTTATCACGAAAAGGGTATTTCAACAAATTAAACAAAAACCAATGGTGTAGGATTCTTAAGTATAATATCTAAATGGCTGTGTCCTATTATTAACATTATCTAATCTTAAATTACAGGAAAATGTATACTACTCACAACAAAGTAGCTATCTCAGGGGACCCTCATCATTTGCTTACAGGAGCGGGTTTAAAATTTTCAAAACAATATACTAACAAAGTAGTATCTAGATTTTTCTTAACAATTACTCCTTCCTGCTCATGACAATCATAACAATCGTTGCGTAAAAAAATGTCTCAAAATATTTAAGAGTTATAGAGAAATAAATTAATAACAAAATACTAAATTTAAATACCTAGAATTAATCATATGATTATGGTAAAATTAATCAAGATGTCACACAAAAACGAAATGATCTAAATGGAGAAAACTATGAGGATTATTTGTGTTTATAAAGTGCTTACCAAACCTAAATACAAGTTTTGTCATACCACTATTCGTCCAAACATACTATATGATAATGAATATCAAACTTTAAAGGGTTAAGATATGATAAAGTCAAAGTAATATAAATAAAAATGCTAAAATGAATGTATAATGGTACAAGAAGAAGTAGAATAAAATAAAGTTATATGAGAAAAGATCATAAAATTGTTGTAATATCCATATTGAAGAAAAGATGATAGGAAATCGGTTAAAGTGATTTGTGCATGTCAAAAAATGCATAAGATACATCAATTAAAAGAGTAGATTGCATGATTTTTAATCCAATAAAGAAAAAAGAAAATTGAAGGACATTAGAGAAAATCATAAAACAATCTTTAACTTAATAATTTTTTAAAACTTTAAGTTTTAATTATATCAAACGATATTATATAATTTAATCATTTTATCGAACTTGTTCGGTGGTAATTTTTGCTGTTATCATTATTGTAATAAATAAATAAATAAAAATACACAAAACATGATATGAATAAAGACACAAAGTTAGGAAAGTGTTTCGAAACCTGTTTGGCTAGTTGGATCAAAACTCGGTACCCAAATCAGGTTGGTTCCTCTATTAAATCGATTTTGCAGTTGATCCGGGATCATCCGATCAAACTTAACCGAATAGGTTATTGAATCTTGATTGGACTAGTCTGACCCAATCGGTTTTATAACTTTATTTTATTTTATTTAACATTTGGATTTTGAGTTTTGATTTTTGGAATATGAATGAACTTTTCTTACTCAACTAATATTAGTTATATATTTATGTATAATAAATATATATAATTTTAAATTTTTAATATCTTCGAGAGCTATTTCTTGAATCTGAAAAAAAATACTCGGATATATCAGATCAAATCAAAATAATTATTAATTCATCAATTGAATCACTAATTCATTGACTCATTATCTAGATCAAGTCAATAACTAAATCAGATTTTACAAATATGACTAGAGATAATTAAATGAAAATATATTAATGAATGGACAATAGTGCGACGGGCGAGCGGGATAAGATGGACAAGATGGACGCAACGCATGCAAAAAGTTGCAATTCAGGAAGCATCATCGATTGATTAACCCATTTGGAAGATAATCCAAATCCTAATGCTGATTGGTCACTTGATCTTGTGTTAAGCATTGAACTAATTACAATTACAATTAGAATCTGTGTCTGTCTTGTTGATCTGACGATCGAACAGCGACACAAAAACGAGTTCTTTTCTTTTTCCATTTTATGGGATTGAGCCAATTGGCACAAGAGGCCGAAAGCTTTTTCCAGTTGTTGACCTAACGCACAAAAGGCCAAACTTGAAGGTGGCCCGCACGTTATCAACGCAGAAAAAAACTACTTTTTTATATTAATTAAAAATGAGGAGAATTAAAAAAAAGAAGACAAAAACAAAAGAGATGGAGGGAGAGACCAAAAAAGAAACAAATGGGCAAATGGCCCTATTAAATCCAGAGTGAGAAAGAGAGACGAAAAAAGAGGAAAAATGAAAAGGAAGCAGAGGAAGAAACAAGGAAGTAGTAAACAACACGGCAAATATGTTTGGAATAATGTGTGTGTGTGGCACATGCTTATCCACCGCTTCTATGTTAGGACAACAGATACAGCCAAATACTTAAATGCACGCTAGCTACACAACTTTATTTTATTTTATTTTATTTGACTACTGTGTTCTTTATTTGGTGTTATATTCGTACCATTGAATTGAACTAAACCCGTCAACACAAACAAAAACAAGAGATATGAATAAATAAATAGATATTATATAATATATATCATGAGAAACGATTTTATTTTACCTCTTTAGGGATCTATCACTCTCAGCATGTGTACTAGAGACTCTTCTCCGTAAAGGAAATAAAATCGGTTACTAAAATAGAATTAATTTCTCTGCTGTAAAATAAGAAAAATTCTTACTTTTCTTGTTTTGGTGGAACACAAGTACTTTTTCCTTCCCTCACTAGCAACCTTGTCTATTATAGTTTTGATATTTAATATTATTTTTTTCTTACTGTTTTTTCCTCTAAAAATAAGTGACACAATTATTATGAACATAACTGCTTAACCATGCACTAAGGAGGCAAATTCCCATTTGTTTCGTCTTTATCAGAAAATTATTATAAAATAAAGTGAACTTAGTGCTGTTCAACAGCTGAACAGGTGCTATGGAAAAAGGTTCAAAAAACTAAGAAGTTTCCGAGCGGCCATCTGCAAGAAATGGCATGAAAACTTTTCTTCTTCTGAATTTTGATAATAGTTTAGTGGACGAAAAGACATTGAATTCTGTAACTAGGAAATGTCATAAATCTTGATAAAAGTTTGGAGATGACATGCATCGCATGCTCTGACATTCTATTTTAAATTACATCCAACTAACAGTTTTAATTTATTATGGAATATTCATTATTTTAATTTTTTTTTGAAAAATCATATTATTTATTAATATCTTACTTAAATTTTAGTTTATTATAATTATTAGTACAATTAATAATTTTCTCACAACTATAATATCTTAAATGATAGATAATTTGAAATGAAGGAAATATTAATTAAGGATCAATGCATTAGAATGTCATTAAACTGGACGAAAACTTACAGTGATATTTACAGCTGACATATTAATTAGGAAGGACCATATCACTGTTTTTTTTAATCAAATCACATCATTTTTTTAGTTTAAATAAAAATGCACATATTACTGATACTATTATGCATAAAGAAATTATGAAATGCTTGGATGGGAAAATATTTAAGTTAAAAGATTACAAATATATATTTTATAAATTGAAAAGTTAAAATATTATGAGTGTTCATCAACCGATCAAAATCGATGCAAATTGCGATGACCGAACCAAAAAACTGATAACCGAAATAACCAAAAATAGAAAAATCAAAAAATCGAAAATCGAAAAAAAACCCGACAATTTTCACTGGATTTGATCGATTTTCGGTTTGACTAGTGAAAGCCGATCCAATTCAAACCGATCCAATTACAAACCTTACCTTACCCTTTACTTACTTGGGTCTATTTCCCATCATAACCCAAAAACCAAAAACACAATACACACTAAAAAATTGCTCCTTATTTTGTCCAATAAACGTGTTTGTCTAATGAAAATTATAAAATGGTGTTTGTTTTTGTCCAATGAATGTGTTTGTTTATGTTAGATACTCCTTATTTTGATTAAAAAAAGTCTCATAAATTTTATTTTTAGACTTTTTAAAAAATCGAAAATCGATCCAATCCAAATGGAAAAAAATTAGATTGGATTGGATCGGATTTGAAAATAAATTCAAACCTAATAGATGATTAAATTACCAAACCAAAGAAATTAGATAGGATGATTTTTTATTTTAAAACCGATCCAATCCAGATCGTGAACACCTCTATAAAATATTCAAAATAAGGCTTGAAAATGATGAATTCTCTTTCTTGTACGTTTCATGGTTGGAAGATTGGTCATTATACCCATATCTCAGATATATACTACACTGAAAAATCAAGATCTGGAGCGGAAATTCTTAGTGGTTACCGAACAACCTTTAATTTATTCTTATCCTCATCAAGTAATTTTTTTTTTCTCTTTTCTTTAATCGGTCCATATTTGAAAATTATATCATGTTTTAATTTATTTGGGAGATCGAAGTTAAATAAGACATTTAAAATATAACTCTTAAAATGTTTTTTTAATACAGGATTCTAACTTAAATTTTATTTAAAAGAAAATCAAGATACTATGACTTAAACGATCTTGTATTGGTTATCAAGTGGAAGCTAAGATAATACGATCTTGTATTGGTTATCAAGTGGAAGCTAAGATAATTTCAGCTCCATTTGTCCCCATTGTAGGTTGTGATGATGGTATGACAAGTAATTTAAGAGAAATTACTATATGATATAAGCTTATGTAATTTGGATATTTTTTTACTATAACACGCTATTAATATTTTTTATAATTAAAAAAATCATATATGTTGTGTGGAAATTAGTTGAAATCATCACATAATTTTAAACTCTACAATAATCTATGGTAGCTAGTTTAGATTCTACGCGAACATATTCACTAGTCGCCTAATGCACTTGACCAATCACAGAACGTTTAGGACGCTTTCATTTTGGTGCAGTGTATGGAAACTTTAGCCCCTAAAAAGGTGAGCTTCTTAAGTCTGGCTGATGCATGCATGCCTGCATTGTCTATCTATCTCCGGCATGTTAAACCGCCACATTATTTTTTTCTTCTAAATCACGAGTACTTGCAAGAGAGATAATTTTGCTCAAATTGAATTGAAATTAACTCATACTTTTAAAATATTTAACATAATTATATATCTCAGATTTAAATTTAAGATTATTAATTCATAATCTAAAATAATCCTACACTAAATAATTCAGGCACTCGATAATAACCTATTTTGTATGGTGTGTGGGTGTTGAGGAGAGTTTGCTGTTGTTACACTATAGGTGATAGTTCCAAGCCGAGTATTGTCTTAAATTCTCGAGGGGTCTTAATAAATGCCTCTCCTATGGACGACAATTTGGTATCAGAGCAACTTTAGTGCAAGATCTTGAGTAAGGATCTTGAGCTCAAGATCTGGTCTTCACTAGATCTTCCAATAAAGGAGATAGAGAGATCTCCAACATGGAGAATGAGTTCTTGTAGAAGAACCCTTAAGATCTGCACATTGTTCAAAAAAGAATAAATTTTTTTTCTCTTTCTCTCTTCCTAAGATCTCAAAATAAGATCTACCATTAAAGAATAAAATAGGAGGGATCTTGAGAGATCTTCAATCCTACATGGCACTATGAGGTCTACCAAAAAGTGGTCTAAGATCCCAATTTAAGATTTACCACTAAAGATGCTCTCAGAAGTATCAGACAACTTTTGGAGTTGTGCTCAGACATGGATGCTTGTAAGGTCGGTGATCACCCAAAGTTTTGGAGTTGAACAACAATTAATGGACTGGGTCAAGCTTCAAGTGGAAAGGAAAATTCAAGTTCTTAGGGCATTGTACGCAATAATTTGCTGGTGTAGTGCGGTGCATGACTGGTCCTTGCCTACTTGGTATTGAATATAGAGAGATACATAGATAAGCCACGACACCAACGTAACTATGGTTAAAAATGAATGAGAGAGTCGTACTAGAATTTTAAACCTTATTACTCAATAAAATGTTGGCTGCATTTTTAATTTAAGCTCAATTTAATTTAAATTTACTAGTTAGTACCTGAGTTTAATCATGCAATATTAAACTTAAAACTAAGTAAAGGTTTTAGTAGTCTCAATTAATGGAATTTATATAATTTAATGAAATTGGATGTTAGTATATATCTATTGAAAATATTATTATTGCTGTTGAAAAATGTTTGTATATTGAGCAAGTTCATAAATTAATAAGTCGAACACGTGAAATATACAAAGTCGATGTTTTTATAAGTACTAACCTAATTTTTTTAGCTAATTAAGTTGTTAATAAATTTACATGTGAACAAATTTATAAAGGTGTCTCGAGTCACTTTCAATCCTAATAGTAACCTCCTTAATTATGAAGCTTAAAGATATCCAGTGAAGCAATATATATTGTACTCGAGGAAGAAGTAGGTAGTGTAGGAGAGTAATATGCAAGTAAAATGAGTAAATTACACTCTGTTTATCAAGGGGAAGTTTAAATTATAGTTTCTTCATTTATTTTCAAATATATTGTAAATTTATATTTTGTATTTTTTTTTTAAAAAGGAATGATGTTTCTAGTTGAAAGTTTTTAATTTCAATAGGAACATTATCAAATAACTTATATTTATCTTATAAAAAAATGGAAATTCAAACCTTCTATCCATCAGATACAAAGCTTTATCTTGTTACAGTCGACCAAACTGGTTAGGGTTCATGTATGTTGTGGGTTTGCAATATCGTAAATGCTTGGTGACGTAAGCAAAATAGATTTTATATGATACTATTATTCAATACGAATAACCGTGTAAAAACATCCTTCCTTTTTAAGTCGTTTATCCAGAAATATCTTCTTTTTTTAGGAGTAAATGGTTTAAGTTTTTTCTTTTTCTTTCTGTAGGCTAGCCATCATATATAAGTATGTAAATTTTTTTAATTAAAAGCTGTGTGTTTTCAATATCCAAATAACAAACTTTGAATTATTTGCGATTATGTTCCTCGCTTGAAGTTATAAAATTTTTAATCTAATTTCTCTAAGTTTACAACTCAGTTTTCACAATAAAATAATTAATTATTAATAACTAATTAAAAGTGTAATATCATATACATATATAATAAATCACAAATAGATTAAAATATTAATGATTAGTGATTACTTTTTAATCAATAGTTAAGACTACTTATTTTATTCTTGTTTACCTCTGATAATAATATTATGCACAGCCTCAATGTGTTATACAGTTTATTTTTATACATATTATATTATTAACGAATCCTTAAAAAGTGTAGATTTTCTAAAATATGCATGATTGGACTATTTATGAGCATTATGATTTATGACACAATTTTATAAAAACAGAAATATAATGATATGAATTGTGAAAAGTGAATGCAAAAGGTGCTGCCGCCCATAGATTCTGGAGTGGTGGTTTATTTTCTCCACTGGGGAAAGAACAAAGCAGCGTGGAAAATGATAAGCCTTCTAGGCTCTAGCGGATGCAGTAGGTCAGCATGATAAATATGATTAAAATATAGATATTTGTATATTTACAGTAGGATACTTATTTTAAATTTGTTTTAATCATACAAGAGTTATAGTTAAAATATAATAAAAAAATTTAAATGTAAAATTTTAAAATATTATATTTTAAAATTTCAATATTGTGCTCATTTTAATATTAATTTTTATGTTTTACAGAAGTATAATGATAAAAAAATTAAAAAAATGATAATTAGGTACGAATCCACTTATAAGATTGTCTGGACAATTGTTTTCACTAGATACATTTTTATACTTAATATATTTAATAATTTTATTTTTTGTCCAATAAATTTTTTTCCCATAAGATAAATTTTTAAAATGAATTAATGTAAAAAATTATAAGAAATAAAAGAGAAAATAAATTGAGTTTTTTAATTTTATCACTTTATCTTAATTTTTATAATATTTACAATGAAAAATTATTTTTTAAATATGGAAAATAATAATTATAATTGGTAGAAGTTTAAGTAATTTTATCATAAAAATTATGATATTTTTATTTTATAAAAATATTATAAATTATTGTTTTTCTCCCACTAAGTAAATTTTCTAGATCCGTTCTTGAAAATAATTATGTGTAAAAACTAAATTAATTTTGTTATATAAAATTGAATCAAAATAAATTATATGTATAGTATAAGACAAAAAAACGTTGCCTAAAATGAAGAACGAAAAACAATAATAAAAAAAGGACAACTCCCTTTATTTTAGTGACCGAGTCGGAAAAAGAAGTGGGGCTTCCAAATTTAAGCAAGCCATGATTTAATGAACAATAGCAAAAACAAATAAGAAAATCTTTAAAAGATAGAAAATCAACCCCCTCCTCCACCACGACCATGACCTTCAATTACCTAATGGTCCAAAGTCCCTCACTTCACGCCTCTCTACATTATAGGTAGCAAATGTGATGACTCTAATTGATTTGTCAAACTTGAATTGAATCCCATTCTCACCTCACCCACCCTCCCATCCATCCATCCATGGCATGCATAGTCATTATTTATGCTTTGAAACTTTAATAAATAAGTGCATCTTTTATTTTTTAGGTGAAAAATATTTTTGAGAGAAAAAAATTGTAAAAAAAAAAATAGGATCCTTACTTTTTTTACTGGGCACAATATAATGAATAAGACCAACTATTCAACTTAGTAACTTCTTTCAATTATAAATAAATAGATGAATACATCGTAGGTAAAGACATTTTCCAATTAAACATTAATTTTGATTATTTACTTATTGACTTAACTATCATTTGCAAAAGAATTCGGTATAATAAGTAGAAGAGATAAAGATCGACTTAAATGGTTTGTTTGATGGAAAGAAAATAGAAGAAAAAATTATTTTTTAAATACAAAAATTTTTAAAAAAATTTCATCCTATTTTCTTTTCAATTTATATTTTAAAATTTTCTTTCCATTAAACCAAACATAGCAAAAGAGTATCACAGAATTTGGTAAGAATACTTTTATCTTATTTTTATTTATTCAATTTATATTAAAATATATAATATTTTTAAGTTCAATCAAAATATACACTAATTCTTCTATCATGATCAAATAGAAGAAAATATATGGCAGTGATCCACCGTAGGGTCCCTCGCCAATGGTCACGAGAAAAATCTGATTGAATCGGAAGAACCAGAAAGCAAGATGTTGGACACGTGTCAAGCAAGGAAAGCTGCTCGATCGGATCAGAACGTCTCCTCGAAGCGTGTCCCACATCGAAAGGGCAATTTGATCATCGTATCAAACTCGTTTTGAGAATAAAGACTTCGCCAGCGGGTCCCACATCGCTACCAAGAGCAACGTCAGTACGCCACTTGTTCGTAGTGCACGATGAGAGATAGAAACAACGGAACCGCCTCGGTTTCACTCAATACGACAAAAATCCAAAAGCCTCCTAACTCTATACTATTTCCTTTAATAAACAATATTATTACTTTCATTATATATTTTAATTAATATATTTCTCTTTATATCAAATATAAAAAATGTAACATATGAATTAACAAATTAATCAATCATATTTAAATATATTAATTTTAATTAAAATATTTTCTTAACTTATTTTTAATTAAAATTGGAATCTAAATAAAATAAAATATTTTAAAAATAACAATATTAAATAAGATAAAATTAGATAATTTTTTATTTTTATATTTGAGATCAGAGATATAAATTCTAAAAAATACTTTTAAGACCAGCTTAATACTGTTATGTATTTTTAGAAGATAAAATCGAGTGTATTATTTTATAATTTATGGTTTAATTTGAGAGAGTGTTGGGAAAAAAGAAATATAGAAAGGACGAAAATGAAGCTCCCTTTCAGAGTCTGACAAAAAACATGCCGTCATGCGCGACCTACTATTGGACAAAACACGTGTCATGGTCAATGGCAGAGTGGGTGGTTAAGAGGGAACGGGGAGGGTAGAATGGGGAATTTGGTTGGAGGGGTGTGTTAGGCAAAAGTATGGAGACGGAACCCTTTGTCGCCACGTGCCTTGGCATCGGCCGCACGCAGGGAAACTCTTTTGTCTCCTTGTTCCGTTTCACGTCTCGGTTGGGCTTCTGTTGTGTGTGGCTTCTCTTTTTTTTTTTCTTTGCTACCGAGATTTTTCATTAGGTACGGCTATTGCCAGACCCTGTTTTTGACTATTTCCAGTCTCTTCCAGATCTACTGTCTCTATAGAAAATGTACTTTATGGCGTAGCAAAAGTGAAGGCCAATCTCTTTAATTCGTTACAACAAAATTATTATACCCGTGAAAAAACATCCTCCGTTTTTAGGTAGGAGCGGTGGGTAGCAAGGAAATATAATCATATAATTTTTGTATAATTTTACATTTTTAAACTGATATTATTAACATCAGTTTGTAAATTATAAGATAAAAGTATCACATAATTTGATGATATAATATCAGTTTAAAATTTGTATATTATCAATTAATAAACAAAATATAGTTGAAATCAACTTATGAGTTTAATGATAATACATTTTTAATGTAAATAATTTTATATAGTAGTTTAAGTACAATTCATTGTTAATAATTTTTTAAAAATATTTATCTTAAAAGTTAATAAACAATAAATTATGATTGAATGAAAATTTAATATTTTTACTGTATTAATGTATAATATTTTTCTTCAAACATTTTATATATATATATATATATATATATATTTTGATTAGATATCAGTAAAAAAAATTATGTTTAATAACATTCTATTTTTCAAAAAATATTAATAAATGTCTTTTAAAAACTAATTAAAAGACAAAAAATAAAGTTTTTAAATGAATATTAAGCCATAAAGTTTTTAATGTTAGGTTGACAAAATATAGGAACTAAATGATTTATTAAACAAAAAATTTAAAGATATGAAAAATGTATTGCTAAGATTCGAACCAAGGTTGAGTTAAGGTCAATCAATCAATTTAATTTCTTTTAGTTTGTCTATTTTGACGAGAAAATAATCAACTGTGCAACTTATTATCAGATACGATCCAATGAAAATTTTGAGCTGTATGATATTGTTATTTGTTAATAAGGTTTTGTATTTTGTGATTTTGAATTAAATTTCATTGAAAGTGAAATGGTCCAAGCCACAAGCCACCTTATTAGATGTACGAGCATTAATTATACATTTATAAAATTTAGTTTTAAAGAATTAATCAACGAATAATAAACATACAAACATGTAGTATTTGGATTATTATGCCAAATAATACAAAAGACTGATTATGTTTTTCTTTTATTTATAAATAAATTGACGACCTATTTCCGAATGAAAAAATTAATCATAACATGTACTGTAACTTAACTTAAGTTCCACCTAATTATAATCCAAAATATAAATAGGTTAAATTACTTTTTTTCTTCTAATTTAGCCTCAAAAAATTGAAGAATTGCATACGAATATGAAAAAAAAAATGAATTATGTGAATCGAAAACTAAATATTGCTATTCTAAAAGTTACAAATGCTTATAAATTTAAGTTTTATTTAATTTTTTTAATTTGATCTCTAATTTTAAAATCGATTTAATTTGATTCTTTAATTTTTGTTTATTTAATTTGATTCTATAATTTTTAAAATTGATTTATTTTTAATTGAAAAATATATATTTTATGATGATTTAAAATTACTTAATAAAAGTTTTTAACCACAAAAAATATATTTTTTTACAATTTAAATTAACTGATAAAATTAAATCAATTTAAAAATTAAAAATCAAACTGAACTCAAAAAAACTAAAAGAATAAATTAAATCTAAAAAATTAATTAGAAAACTGAAAAACTAATTTAATCATATAAGTATATGTTTAAATAAAATAAATCATATTGAAATTTTAAAAATAATTTAAATGTTAATAATAATATTAGTATATGTGATATTTTATGTATTATTTTAAAGAAGGATGAAAAAAAGAGATGGTGTTATTTGTAATATCCCGGGCGCTGATGAAGGCGGGGAGTGATCGCCGGTGCAATGAGGCACGGACAAGGAACGGCTTCTAGCAGACTTCCAGTGGGAGGGGTACATGAATGAATCGAATACATACCCGAATTAGAGGGATTCAGAAGCTGTGCAGGTATGAGATTGTACAATTGAAGATAACTTAAAGATTTAATAAGTACTATCTATATCAACAAGCTACATCTACTTTTCAGTAGCCTATAACTTAAGAACTCCATAATTAAGGAATAATGTAAGTTGCCGGACGTTACATTATTAAAAAAAAAATAATGCAAAGACACTTTATAAGGAATGAGTTTAAAATATGTGAAATTTTGGTTTGTTCTGATGCCATTTAAA
This sequence comes from Glycine tomentella, assembly GCA_007407185.1. Lineage (NCBI taxonomy): Eukaryota > Viridiplantae > Streptophyta > Magnoliopsida > Fabales > Fabaceae > Glycine > Glycine tomentella. Next base: position 539,742 of record PYAF01001862.1, read on the forward strand.
GTCTAAACATTAATCAATTTGGGAATTATAATAACTTTTTCACAAATAATAATAATAATAAAAGTTACCACAGTCCGCAGTTCTATGATTTTGGTTTTCCCACCCCCAAAGTTATTGAAATTAGATTTTATAATGCCCATATTGTAAACGAGGCCAAAACGGAGTTGTCAATAGTGGCGAATACAGAAAGGGGAAGAAAAAGACAAAATAGGAAAAAGAAAATCCGCAATAATAAAAAAAGGATGTTGAAAAAGAAATGGGAGTGTAAAATACGAAAATGGTGGGTCCCATATTAACAGTTTAATTCGGCCGCCCGCTTTGTCGTCTCTCTCGTCTCCGTCCATTCCCGTCGTTCTTTTGTGTTTGACTCTCTCTGTTCTTCACCTTCTTATCCTTCTCTCTCTCTCTCTCTCATATCATATCTGTGATCTCTCTCTGTTCCTTTCTTCTGTCTCATACATACACACACCACTGTACCTCGTTCTCACAAAAACCTTCAACTAGGAATCGATCGAGCGAGAGTGTTGTGTTGCTAGTGCAAGAGGCACCAACATAGATACATACGTGCGTGCGTGCGTGCGTACATAGGAAGGTTACGTACGCGGTAGTACACAACACACGACGACACCGTTTTGCACTCTGTTCTGATCATGAGGGCGCACAAGAAGGGTGTTACCGTGGGGATCACTGTTGCTACTGCTTCTGCTTCTTAAGCCTTTTCTTTTCTTCCGTGGGTTCCCCCTCTTTCGATATTCTGCACTTGAGAGAGACAACCAGACATGGCTGGCAGTAACCAAGTCAATCTCAATGAATCTAGGGTAACCCCCTCTTCCTCTCTCTCTTCTACTTCTTCTATTCCTACCTTCCCTTACTTTCCTTCAGTTCTCCCAAATTATTATCCACTTTTTTTTTTTTTTTTTTTTTTTGGAACTTCGGTTTTGCTTCTTGCTTTATTGCTCATGTTGGGTTGCCAACAAAAAGGGGGCTTTGGTTAATAGTGAAACAGACTTAAAGACACCTCTCTTGGATCATCTAAATTTTCGGGTTTTTTTTTTTGTTTAGTTCTTTTTTTCATTTTTGTACTCTTTTTCTTATTGCTTTCATGTAAGCCTTGTTTTTCTTGTTCTGGTAACTTGAAAACTTTAGTTGGATTAGTATACTATACCCATTTACTTTCATTCTGATTCTCTGCTTATGCTTTTGCCCCTCTTGTGGGAACGTTCTAACTTATTCAATCTTTGGTTGTTTTGGGTTTTTGTAGAGTGTTGTTCCGTTAAATACATGGGTGCTTATCTCCAATTTCAAGTTGTCTTACAAGCTTCTCAGACGTGACGATGGAACGTTCAATCGTGAGTTGGCGGAGTTTCTCGATAGGAAGGTTCCTGCAAACGCAATTCCCGTTGAAGGTGTGCTTTCAATCGATCACGTTGATAGAAACGCGGGTTTATTCTACCGTGCGTACTTTCCAACCTCAGGAAACGAGGCTCAATGGGGTATCAGAGACCTTGACAAGCCGTTAAGTACTACAGAAATTGTTCCTGTAATCATATTCTTTCACGGGGGAAGCTTCTCGCATTCCTCGGCCAACAGTGCTATCTACGACACCTTCTGCCGCCGCCTTGTGAGGATTTGCAAGGCTGCTGTGGTGTCTGTGAACTACCGGCGGTCACCGGAGCATCGGTATCCTTGCGCATACGACGACGGCTGGGCGGCATTGCGGTGGGTGAAGTCGAGAGCATGGCTGCAAAGTGGGAGGGATGCCAAGGTTCATGTCTACTTGGCAGGGGACAGTTCTGGAGGGAACATTGTTCATCATGTGGCAGTGAGGGCTGCTGAGGAGGAAATTGAGGTCCTGGGGAATATTCTTCTCCACCCTTTGTTTGGTGGGGAGAAGAGAACGGAATCAGAGTTGAGATTGGATGGGAAATACTTTGTGAGGCTGCAGGATCGTGATTGGTATTGGAGAGCTTTCCTACCTGAAGGAGAGACTAGAGACCACCCTGCTTGCAACCCTTTTGGACCAAGGGGGAGAAGCATTGAAGGACTCAAATTCCCTAAAAGTCTTGTTTGTGTGGCTGGTTTGGATCTTCTGCAGGATTGGCAATTGGCATATGCAAAAGGTCTTGAGGATTGTGGACAACAGGTCAAGCTTCTTTTTCTCAAGGAAGCCACTATTGGCTTCTACTTCTTGCCAAACAATGACCATTTCTATTGCCTCATGACAGAAATCAACAACTTTGTCAATTCTGATTCTGACTGTTAATATACTATTAGTACTATAAGACCACGACGACTACTACTATTGCTACTACTTAACCTTACCTTACCTACAGGAGGCATACATAACTAAAGCTTGACATTTTACTTGGGTTCTCTTGTTTTTTTCTCTCCCCCACTTTTGTATCTTGTCTTTTCTCTTTCTCTAGTTAGTAGTAAGGTTTGTAGTTATAAGATTGTGTAGCATTACTTGTTATTGTCATAACATCTATGGTGGGTCAATTTGAGAGTTCTGTGAACTGGGGACTACTGCTTCCTGTTCCTCTCTGTTTGTGTCTTTTGGAAGGTAGCACCCAACACTGGATTCGGCACTACCAGAACTCGGTTCATTTGGGGGGTTTGGTCGAACCACCGTATACAACGCTTCACCCCCCTTTAACGTTTTGAGGTCAATGGCAGGAGGGGAGATAGAAGATGAGGATTGGTTCATCACTTTGTTTGATTAAGTGAATGGTTTCCTCGTGTAGCACTAATTACTGAATGTGAACTGGAGAATATCGCAACCTGTTGTTATATGAATCTGTATGTTATATGTATACCTATGTTATATAAATGTCTTGGATGTTTGGTTTTGCTTTTTAGTTGGATTCTCCTCCTCCAATATGTTGTGCTTGTCTGTCTCTCTTGAATCCTGCTATGGTTCCAACTAAGCAGTTTCAATTTATTGAGTTGTTGAAGATGTTTCATTAGATGCATGTGCAGAAACTTTGGTGTGGTGCGGGGTTGGTTTTCCTTTTCTTAATTGAAGGGAAACTATTAAAAGAAAATAAAAAGAATCGAGAGGAGGAAAATGGAATGAATGAATGGAAAAAGAAGGGGAATAAGCCTATGCTAATGCGACACAAATTAATTCGAGGATGTCGTGTCCATTTGACTAGGAAAGTAAAGTAAAGCCTTTTAAGTTTTGTCTGTTATAAAAGGCCATTGTTTTAATTCTTGCCGTTCGGACCTTCCAAAATACAAAGTTAGTTGATCATCTTTAGCATCTGAATCATAAGCAACAGTATAATAGAAGTAAAAGGCAGTACTAGTACCCCCAGCCCCAGTGGTAAATAAAAGATGAAGCATTTGATATATATTCTCTGCTTTCCCCCTCTTTGTGCATTCTAGTTAAGTTCGAAAAATGATTCGTTTAAAAAAGTTGTTGCTAAACGTCAGGGTGGAAAAGAGAGTTTTGCGTTTGCTCAATCAATCATGTGCTTGTGACAAGAAGAATGTAATTTTGAACTGGATGGGAGGGGTGAGGTGAGTGAGATCTGAGGAATGTTGTTTTGTTGTTTTAGGTCCCTTCGATGGTGTGGAAAAAAGAGTGAATTAGGATGAAAATTTTAAATTAAGGTAGAATGTAAAAATATTAATCACATGTGATTTTGTTGTTCATTTCTTTATTTTTTCATTCTCTTTCTTCTCAAAAGAAGGAAACCTTAATCCTTAGTGCGTGAGAAGCCTAACCACATCCACCAAAAGGACAAGAAAAGCTTTCACGCGAAGAATGATTGGCAGGAGTTCGAATCATTAAATTTTCCTTATCTTTCAACATCAGTCTGATTAATTCTTGTCATCTCCTTATAGCCTGTTCTATCAGGTCTTTTTGGAGCTTGGGAAAACAGCAAATACGGGAATTTGGAATTGTTTTGACGGGGGGGAACCCATTTTTCTAGTGGTTGGGATTTTTGGATGTATTCTTAGGGGACCACTTTTCGGAACCCACGAACCCATAAAGTCTAAATTATAAAAAATTAAAAACCTGTTGGGATTGCTTTAAAGTGTTTAATGGTCACTAAGAGCATCTCCAATGCAAGAAACCAATTTGGGTTTCTTAAGCAATTTTTTGTGGTCCCCGCAGCACTTTTTATGGTCCCCACAGTGCCATGTCACAGCTAAGGAACTCACTCAATATTTTGCTCCAATGCAAGAAATCACAAGGAACTCAGACAAATCTACATATTTATATTTTTTAATAAAATTTAACATTTTT
>PYAF01001862.1:547594-558248 GCA_007407185.1 Glycine tomentella
TCTGATATATAATAAATTTGTTTTCTTTTAAGATAATAATATTAAAAATTATATTGGTAATAGGATGATAATATTAAATTCCATCATGAAATATTAGATATGCTTTGTTTTTTTTGGTTTGAATAGACCTTTCTTTTTTATTAAAAAAGTTTATTGACATCTTTATTAATTTTTTATAATAAAGAAAAACATTTAAGGCAAAAGATAAATAAGAAATAAGTTAACAAAGTAAAAATTTAATTATTAATTATTAAATATTACAAATGATAAGATAAATAAAGATATGTAGAAGAAGATTGAAGAAACCTTTAAATAAAAATATAGAAAAATAATATAAAAATATTTTATGATCATTGTTTAGATAACATATTTTAAATGAATAATTGAAATAATTATTTTCTTTGTATAAATCCTGTGAGGATAACAGTTCTTTTACACTTGCAAAACGACGCCCGAGTGGGTTTTGGTTTTCCCGATTTCATTTCCAAACTTGTGTTGAATGGAAAAATCTGTGGATGTGGTAGCGACTCCAAGAAATGAAAAGGCAAAGGTAAGCAACCAAAATATTCCTGACGATCTTGCTTTCTCAATTATGTCAAAACTGTCTCTAAAATCTTTGAAGCGATTTGGATGTTGTTGCAAATCATGGAGCCTTTTGTTTGAAAACCCTCATTTCATGTGCATGTATCGCAACAATTTTATATTTAACTATTGTTGTTCTTACGATCATAATGAAACATCCGTCCTCTTACAACACCTTGAACCATCTGTGTCGGATGATTCAGATTCTGTATCGTATTTGATTTCTAGTGAAAGGTTTGAGAATAGGGTCAAATTAGATTGGCCACCTCCATTTTAAGAAAATCCCAATTACATTCAGATGTTGGGTTCTGGTAGCATTAATGGCACTCTTTTTATCAAGAGTGGAACACAAGTTGTATTGTGGAATCCAGCAACCAAACAATTCAAGGTCATTCCTCCTAGACTTTGTGAACCCTATGATTCATCTGCATGGATTTGGTTATGACCATGTTAGAGATGACTATAAAGTGATTGGTGATGTAACATTTTTTGAAGTTCCGGATGATTTTATTGTTGATAGGTGAGGTATGTCGAGGGAAGATTTGTCATGGGAAGATTTTCTCGATTTGTGGGAGATATATATTCTAAGAAGTAACACTTGGAGTGAACTTGATGTCCATGTGCCTCAATCTTATCATGAAATTGCAGGTTTCCAAGTGTACATGGATGGAATGTGCCATTGGCTGGGTGAAGGTGCACCCGGAGATTGTTTGGTGTCATTTGACTTGAGCAATGAGGTGTTTCTTACAACACCTATGCCGTCCGACATATGAGTTTAACATGGCTAGACATTTGATGGTGTTAAATGGATCCATTGCTTTAATAACATTATGTAGAGATAACTATTTTTCACATATCAATTTTGGGTTAACTCGGTGTTAAAAAAACATGGACTAAACTCTTCATTGTTGGGCCCTTACTTGGGGTTGAGGATCCAATCGGAGTGAGACAAAAGGGCAAAATATTCTTTAAAAAAAAAGGATAATGAACTAGCTTGGTTTTATTTAAGTACCCATGTGATTGAGGATCTTGGTGTTAAAAGACGTACTTGTTGTCAAATATAATGGTGGAAATAGTCTAAGTGGCTTGTCGGGGGCCTACGGCTTGACTCGAGCGAAAGGCCTGACCTGACCTGTTTATTATAAAGATTAGATTTAGGTTTTTTTAAGAAGTTTTTTTAACTAAAAAGGCCAAACTTTAGGCTTTAAAAAAAGTTTATTAGGCCTAACATGCTAGCTTATTTGGCTATTTATATAATAATATATAATATTATATATTGGTCCATTTAGGCTCATTGGCCTATTTAGACTTGTTGGCCTAATTAGGTCTATAGGCCTATTGACTTGTTTATAGGCTCTTATATAGAACAAGTTACATAAATAGGTTTTCAGGTCAGACCGCTTTTAAATAGGCCAAATTAAGACTTAAAAAAAGGCCTATAATATGTTAAATAAGCCAGACTCAGACTTAGTAATTATGATGTAGATCAGACCCAGGTTTAGTAATTATGATGTAGGTCAGGTTCAGACTTAGTAATTATGATATGATATAAGGTTCCGACTTAGTAATCATGATGTACGTTAGGTTCCGACTTAGTAATTATGATGTACGTTAGGCTTAGGTCCGTCAAAGTCAGATAGGAATTTACAAGGAAAGCCTCCTTCCCTTTCGAGGAATAAATAATTAATTATTTTTCTTATTGTCACCCAAGAGGTTTATGATTGACTGTGGTTATCAGGATTTTACATTGTATACAAAGTGGTTTGTGAATTATTCATATCATAATTATTGTTAATATGACAAATTATGAAACCATTTGCCAGTATGAATTTCGATTTATCAATTTTGATTTGAAGTTTAGTCTCTTTATTTTTTTATGTGAACTTCATAATCTGCGACTATGATTAACTTTGCACTTTTTATTAATTTGAATTCCATTAGTATTTTCTCAAATAAAAAAGAACCTGTCTTAATTTTATTGATAAGACCAAGTGTCAATAGGTTTGTGTCTTAAAGAAGTACCACCTAGAGGGTTCCTTATACTGTTAGTTCTGCATGCTCTCTGAACTCAGGCTTGGACGGTGATGGAAAGACAACACTGGCTTTCCTCAACCTCCCCTATCAGGATGCACAAGGATCTGAGTCTTCATACCAACCTCAACCTTTAGGAAGTTACAAATTACAAGCAAATGAAAGAAACCCGGTTGGCTGGTTCAGCAGGATCCAGGGGTCTGAACTTCAGATCCTAAATAAGATTTGAAAGATATATTATTGCATCATTATTGTATATTAAGATATGTTAAAGCATACTAAATGATTTTTTTTAGTTTATACATTTCCTTATAAATCTTTTATCTAAATTTATATATACTGTAAATTAGAGTTTTGTCTCAATCTATCAAGTTTAAAAAATAGTCATATCAGAAGAACGTTTTGGTGAAGGTGGATAGTGTCATATCAGAAGGTTTGGAGAAGGACTTTAAGCTATGAGCTGATGGCATTTTTTTTTTCTTTTGAGTATAGTGTTAAATAGATGCATTGTAGTGTTCAAGCATGGAAGGTTGGGTTTTATTGTTGATATAATTAGAAATGGGGTTTGATTATATGTATTCTGGGCAAGGGTGTTTCCATGTTGTAAGATAGGTGATTGCATGGAGATGTAAGGTTGGTCTAGTGGTAAAGGGAGAAAAAAAGAGAGATATCATAAGTTCGAATTCCTCTGCAAACAATACTAACAATTAACGTTTGTCGATATAAAAAAAAAGATGATTTTTTAGTTTTCATTTTATCTAATTCACTTTTTCAATATATACTTTGAGTTCAACATACTCTTACTTTTCTATTCTCTCTATATGTATCTACACGCAATAAAATTAAACTTTTGTATTGTTAGTTGCTGTTGTGTGTTTTGACTCCGTGTTGGAGTAGCCACTTCGATATTTTAGTGTTGTTATTGAAGCCTATTGATATGAAAATGATTATTAGTTGAAGGTTTTTTTATTAGAATGTAATAGCAGGGAATGGAGTCACTGCTGTTGTCTACTTCGCAAGCTCTTTTCACAGTCAATCTTCTGAACAGTTTCTGTTCTTTTTTTTTTTTTTTTTTTTAAAAAATAAATCCTACCTACTTAAAAATACACTTACATAGAATACGCTTGATTTTAAAAAATCACTTCTGGTAAGTTTAAACAAATTAACCATTAGTTGATCTTCTAGATACATGTCACAAACGTCTATAGAAACCAAATTATTAAATGTTAACAATTTAGGTGTCAGATAAAAATGGACTTAATATCAGTTATTGCTCATAACCTTTAAAGACTAATATATAATTCTAAAAAAAATTCTCTCTTTTCATTTATTTGATTAACTTTAGAGTACAGAGGCCGAATAGGTTTCTTTCTTTTAAGACGCATCAATACAAAATAAAGAACCTACTGATGATCTATTGAAAACACACCCAACATACTCCAAATATGTTGATAGATATACGATCAACATAACTAGGCAAAATCAATATGATACAAATATGAATAAAAATTATTACAACTGCTAACCCTGAATCATAGTTTTAAATAGCGGGTAACGGCTGACCCTCAAAACGCTATAGCGGGTAGCGGTAAAGCCGCTACTGTGAAGTCCATAAGATACTTATATAATAAGTTATACCACATATACAAATGCTATAAGATAAGAAATCACCCAAAATAGGAGGAAATGAGGAATGAAAAGTATAATACTACACATTCAAAATAAGGATTCAAGGAACATAAAGGAAGCAACATACTAATTCATTGAAAGTAACTAAATTAATAACATTCTAGGAACACAAAAAATGATCCAAGTAGAGTCAAATAGAAAACTTCCATGGCTTTTTCAAAGTCAAGATGTTCACTGCCATGCCATGTCAAGATGTTCACCAGTGGATTTTACCAATCCGTAAGAACCCACTGGATCTGGAATGCTTTATGATGCCATGAAACCACTGGGAGTTGTTGCTGCTGCTTGAAGGCTAAAAGAAGGAGGAGGAGGCAGAAACAGAGCAAAAAATGAAGGAGGAGGCAGAAACAATTAAAACAGAACAGAAAATGAAGGAGGAGGCAGAAACAATTAAAACAAAGCAGAAAATGAAGAATGAACCAAACCTACTGTGTGCACGAACGAGCATGAAGGAACAGCGGGCGGAGAAGGCGATGGGAGAGCAGCAGAGCAGCGGAGAAAAAAAAAAAACGCAAACTGCAGCGGGAGAAAAGTGAAGCACGTGAATTACAGTGGTAGCCTTCTTTTCAGAGAAAAAATAAAGGGTAAAAGTCCAGACTACCCTCACTTATTGCTGGACTTTTACCCTTTTAAACTTAAGTTTGGTTTAATTTTCAAACCATTGCCCCCGATACCAAAAACTCCTCTGCAACTGCTTCTCTTCACTGTAGCACCGCCATCGCGCGGCACCTTGCTGCTAGCCGCTCCTCCGCCATCGGCCGCTACCCGAAACTGTCGTGGTGCGGCACGGACGTAGTGGCTGGGTGCCGCAACCCGCACACAGTGCGGTATAGCACGCAAAAGCGCCGCTATTTAAAACTATGCACTGAATTAGCAGAATTTTACATTTCTAACTTAACACATTTTGACTACAAGCAAAGATCTATCCAATGTCAACTTTTAAAGGAAGTGCATAACTGGTAGAGGCAGCAGCCCTAGTTTCAAGCTCCAAATCCTGCATTATTTACCGATTACCACGCCTTAAGGCTTAAGCACCCTTCAAAAAATGGGCAATACTGTTGCGCTACTTTAGCTTGGGTTTCAGGATCGGCCGTATTATTGAAGTATCTGACCTTGAGGTCAAAGATCAGAATTTCATTTCAATGATCTCCTTCTCTTTGCACATGAAACCAAAAGATCAAAAGATCTTCTACCTTGTGCTTTGATTTCTTCTCGAGCCACAACCAATATACACTTTGGTATCTTCCCAAAACAATTATCTACACACATAAAAATACAAATACAAAAGATGTTTTTATACAGCTGCATACTGTCTAGTAATACCCTGAGGAGTGTGCAATAGTAAACCCCGATACTTTAAGTCTTGAACGTTAGTAAGCAGGCCATAAATAAGGTCAATGAGCAATAAAAGAGACATGCTTGTGTCTTTCATGCATGACAAAAATATCACATCATCTTACACAAGGAAACAACAATTCCTTCATGCTCCCAATGAATGATGAAACGAAGTTCTTTGTTACCAACATAGTTCAACTAGCATACAAAATATATAAGAAAACTTGTTCTACTCTACTTATTTAAAGTGGCAGCAGAAATCCAAATCATGCTTTGTAACTAAATGTCTCAATCACCACTATGTTCATTCAAGATATCAGTACCCTTTATAGAGACACAGGAAATTTTGGGGATTCTTTCATGAAATGAGCTTTAGCAATAACATAATGCAAAAGGCTAAAAGAGCATGCAATGTGTAACTAGTCAGAGTTATTTCGTTTTTCAATGCCCTGTATATAAATGCGTATAAAGAGCACTGCAGAAAATGTGAATTATACTATCAGGAAAGAGAACCTACAAAATCAATTTGTCTCCGGAGCAATTTCAGTATTTCAATGACATCTATGTCTACTAGAATTCAGCTGAACCTTGATGGGAAATCTGAGATTTCTGGTAGGAAATAGAAAGGCCCAAAACATTACCTTAGAATAAGGGATTTCTCCCGTTACTGAAGGAAAGACCCCCATTTCATAGCGCCTGGGGAACGCAAGTTTGATCAAGGATTGGAGAGGAGAGGTGGAATGGAAGAAACGGCTCCCGAATAGGGTAAAATGCAAAGTGACCTGCATTAAGAAGGTTAACTGAGTTAATTCAAAGGGAGCGAAAAAATCCATACTTACTCGACCCACTAATTCACACATAATTTACATGTTTCCCAGCTATTAAATTTTTATATTAGCATTTGAGCTATTGTGAACTTTTTTTTTTCTTGAACAAAAATGTTTATGTCAATTTATTCTTGTTACAGAAACAATTCACCATAATTCAGCTTCTTGTGGGTGTGAGCAAACTGTGAAAATGTTCCATATACAACTCGAATGGTAGAACCTGGAATGAGGAGTTTAAAATCTTTTCAAGTGGATGAAACATCTGTGTCTATGAGCTGGTTAGAAGTTTTTCTAGTTCTACTTTTAGACTTGGAATCAACAATATCATTTGAAACATCATGTGCACCTCGGGGAATATATTTCATGATGGAAATGCACTCAAAGGAACTTCATAACCATGCTTGAACATTTGTCCCAATGTTTTTAAAACCATGGAAATCTGACCACCGCTCATGTAAGCTTTGTACATTATCCATAATGTTTTCTTTGAGCATTTAAGCTTGACATTTTCCATATCCTCAAGGACATTATGCATTTCGAGTAAGGTCATCTGTGACCCACACATGACCAGCTTACAATGATATAAGGATCGGCAGATACTCCACCCAGAGATTTCAGCACGTCTCACAAAATTTTCTAGCTTTTCTACTGCATTGCACCGATAATAAGTTGCAATTATGTGTCTCAAAATACCCTTGGTTGTTATAGAAGTCCCATGCTCAAATGCCTCATTTATAGCATTCTCCATTTTTTCTAACCAGTCTTCCCTGGCATAGAGTTTAATCAATAAAACATTTAACCATGGCCTGTACTCTTTTTCTGGAATAAACTGCAACAATAACTCTATCTTCTTAAGTCTATCTGCATGAGAACTTCTACAATAGGCACATATCATACATCTGATTAATGAAATTTCCTTTATATTAACATGATCCCTTATAAAGGAATATATTTCTTCCATCTTTTCCAGATTACCCGAATTTGCATACCCACGAACCATTAGCAGGTAGGTTTTCATGTTTGGCTCAACAGGGCTCAACTTCATCATTTGAAACACCTTTTCCATATCATTCCACATCCAAGCCGTGATATATCCAGCAATCAAGTAATTGTAAGTGCAGATGTTCATGGCGAGGTTTAACTTTTGAATCTCATTGAATGTTGCTTCCATGTGATCAACAAGCATCAGCCTACCAAAAACAGATAGAAGAATATTGTACGTGGCAATAGAAGGATCGCAAGTCAGATCCCTCTTTAAATCACAAAACAAGGACTGACAGTTATCAGGAAGACCATTGAACATAAAAGCACCCATAAGCGCATTGTAAGTGCCAGTCGTCTTGATACCTTTGACAGCAGCCTCCTTAAAGAGCTTAACAGCTAAATCAACATTCCCAGATCTACCTGCAGCTTTTATACCCGTTGAGTACTCATACGCATCCATAGGGTTTTCAACATTCGATCTCTTTCTTCTCCAACTAAACACCTGAATGTTAAACGACACAATCCAAAAAGAAAGAGGGTCACTTTCAAATCCCACATACTCTGATTTACGTCACCAACAAAAAACAAAACCAAACCATTAAAACTGGTTTTATTCATTTATTTTTTGCAATAACGTAAGGTTCAGTGAACCACTATTAACTGAACAAAACTGGATTGATCGAAACTCAAACAGAAGAAAAAAATAATGGCAACATTTTTAATATCATAATACAGAGAAGCTAAAAGAAACAAAAGATATTAGGAAGCAATACGCAAAACCCCCAAAAAAGAAATTATAAATTGAGTTGATAAAAAACAAAAACAAAAAAGCAACATTTACACTGTGAATGCATAACCTATTATTTTTATTAATATTATTATTATTATTATTATTATTATTATTATGCAATTAGGAAGCAAAAAGCAAAAACCCAAAACACAAATTTTAAATTGAGTTGATAAAAACTGAACCTGGAGGGCAAGGGAAGGATTTGTTTAATTGATTCATAAGCTTGAGCAACACAGATCCATCGGGGTGACGCCGAAACAAAGTGTCGGAGTTATCGTCCAAAATGGTCTGAACCCTATCAGAGTCGCAGGATTCTCTAATGAGCTCGTTTCTGAGAATCGTGACCTTGTTGATGAGATCCTGTTTCGGCGAAGAGCAAGACTTGCCAGTGAACAAGTGAATGATGTCAGAGTATATGTTTGAGACGGTATGGACATTGCGATGATGAGATAGGGCGGTGGCGAAGGAGGGAGAGAAAGTGGTTTTGGGGTTTGAGAATCCATGGAAATTATGATTGGATTGAAAATGCAAGAGCAACAACTGAGCTCGCGTTGTTGAGTCTGAAGAGAATCTCCACACTCGCTTCATTCTCGATTGCTCAAATTTTTGTTGAGGGTTTAAAGCACAACAAAACCCCTGACGCACTACTATGCAGGCCTATACTTACATTTGGGCTTGGGCTTTTTCAGCCCATGTCCCATTATATCACACTTAACACAATTTTGCAAATGAAAACAGTTTTTAAACCACTTAAGAAGTCTAGATCGTTGGTTGGACATGTAAACGCTCATATATTGTCTTTATTCTTCTTATGGATACAAAAAATCCCTATTATATAACATAAAACAACCAAACACCCCAAGAGATCAGACAATTGTGTAAGTTGTGGAATGCTGATTTTAGAAGATGATTCCTCGTCTTTTATAGATTTTTTTTATACCAAACCTGGTCTTTTATACATGATGATTTATTTTTTATTTTATGGAAGAGGATGATTATAATAAGTGATGGGAAAATAGTATGTGAAGTTTAAACTGTTAACCAAACAACAAATGCTATGTAATTATATTTATTTTTACAACAATCATTTTATATTTTATTAGTTAATAGTATAATTTATTTTATATCAATATAACAATAATTATTTTCTATTATAAACTATAAATTTAAAAATTAAACTTTATTATTGTTTTCATCAAAAAAATTCCTATTCAAAATCTAATCCTATTCCTGTGCCCTTGCACAGTGAGACAATTTTGTTAACCTTTATAAGGCTTTATTATTTAACTAGTATTTTAGTTTGTGGAATATATAAGATAATATAAATATTTTTTTTGCATAATTAAATTTTTTAATAAATGAATATAAATATTTTTCAAAATATAAATTATTTTTTTATATATGAAAAACTAGAACATTTTGAATGAAGGTGTATTTAGGAGTTACTCTTTAATAACAGTATATTTTAAGAGTTTTTTTCTTCCAAAAATAGTATTTTTAGGTATTTTTTAAAATCTCTATCTCGTTTAATCTATCTTTTTCATCTTTATTTTTAGATTAAACTTTAATATTTTCTTTTAAAAAATATTAATACTTTAAAATAACATCACATCACGATATAAATTATCATAGTGCTCAAAAATATACGTTAAAAAAATAAAAAATATGAGAGGTGGAGGTTGGCATCTAATGTTGCCATTCCAAATGAGTTATTCCTATCATTATCAAACACAAGATTGTTCAAGCTGCAAAATGGAGGTGTTTTTTTAATATATATATATATATATATATATATATATATATTTTATAAATGATGGGCGTGTAGAGGCATTCTGACAAGATTGGCACCCTGAACCTACAAATCATCTAAAACACACCCTAAATATATTAAAAAGGGAGTAAAATATAACAAAACAACCATGTGGGGGACATAAACCAAACCCATAAACCAAATTGAAAATGGCTTTTAATTACATAATTTCAAGCTGAATTATTCTATTGAGTTGCTTCTTGTGTAACATGCTTAAAATTAAGAGATTCATTTTCTAATTTTGATGTGGAGAAATTGATTTATTTTACTTAAATATCTTTCAACATTTTCTCTTGTTGAACTCCATGTAATAGATAGTCATTTGAAAATTATTTCATAAATATATGCTATCAGAGTGTAGTTTAGAATTAAAAGGCACTATTAATCTTTCTATAAGTTTAGGAAGACTAGAAAACATGTCTTATATGTTGTAACTATTTATAGATCAAGGATAGATGTGCATGTTATTAAGAGTATTTCTAATGAAGAATGTTTATATGAGTTTTTTTATTATCTTTTTGTGATTTTTACATTACTTTTTGTGGTACCCACAACATTACGTCATTTATAAGAAATTCATATAAAATTTTGCTACAATACAAAAAA
>PYAF01001862.1:558348-568634 GCA_007407185.1 Glycine tomentella
TTTTTTTTTTTTTTAAAATCGTTCAATCACAAAGACACTCTCTAGTGCAGAATTTCTTTAAGAAACGGTTTCTTCAAATGAAGGAACCATGTAAGCACTCTTCATTGGAGATGATGTAAATCTTATATGTTGTTTTTCTCTCCAACATTTTGGTAACCCAACAAGGTCTTGATAGCTTTTAATCTTACATCCTTTGACAAAAAATAAATAAAGAAAAAACTTATCAGGTTTATTAAAAAGAAAAAACAAAATTTTCAACAACGTGTGTGATAGCTGCTGCTTTCCGAACCTTCTTTCTTTGTCACACAAAAGGGATTTGAATTTCGTCTAACAATAACGAGTACATGTAAATACATAATTATCTCGATGAATTCCATAATTTACCAAGGTCAACGATCTTTGCATAATAAAACTTGTTTCTTCCTCTATCTTTTGTGACATGCGAGGATTTCTATACGAGGCACAAAGGGTACTGACGCCAAAAAGTCTTGGGCCTACTGTCCAATAAGTGATAATTGACCCAAAGGTGTTATTCTCAAAAGGGAAACGAACAAAATATGGAATGTAAACAATTTTGTATGAAAAATGACGGTAATGTCGACCAAATTGACTACAACCAGTGCTATGAACAGTAAAAAAAGCATGTACAATATGGCTTTGTTGTTTTTGGTAGTTACAACGGTCCGCATTAGCTATAATATCCCACCTTCATGAAACAAATAGAGGTATAAGATGAAATGGTAAAATGCACTTTATCATGTCATTAATTGGTTTAGACCACTAGGGTCAGTTGGTTACAATTAAAAATATATAAAAATTAATTTATGTTTTAGTTATAATTATAAAATGTTTTTATTTAAAAGAAACGACTCATTTTCTCAGTTAAGCCGTCAAAATGGGCAAGCTTATCCCCCAACCTGCTCCAAGCTTGTGTGGGCTAATGAAAGAGAAGTTCATAGGATCAAAAGGTCCACATAGAAAAGCTCACAACTCACAAGGCCAATAATAAGTCTACAAGATTCCATGGGTTAGAATTAGCCCATGAGTCTTAAAGTTAAAAATTTGACCCAAGGGCCATTAAAAAGTGTTATGTTTATGTCGTGCTAAAAATACTTATACTTAAGCTAAACTGAAGATTCTCTAACAGAGGTTAAATAAAAAAATGTACTAGTCATGGACAAGATAAAAATGCTTTGACCGAAATGAAAAATTGATCATTTATCAAGATGTTTAAGCCCATGAAAAAAATGATTAAAAAAGAAACTGATTCTCTTAAGAAAAAAAAATGTAACAAACCATCCTAAACCTAAATTACGAACTTTTGAGTTTTACCTTGGGCGTCAAGCGAATATAGAGCTTGTTTAAGTTAGGGAATCGGCATAGAACATGTAATGTTGAAATAATGTAACTAAAAAATAAAATAACGTGAGATTACACAATGATAAACAATTTTTATTTGTAAACAAATATATTAGATTAATTAATAATTATTAATATTACACGGATTATTGTAACCTATAGCCTCTCCGGTCTGCGCTACGCTCTTGCAAGTAAGTATTCACAATCCTCTTATTTATACCATAAAAAAAAATGAATGAAAAGAGGTGAAAAAAAGAAAGATAAATATTGTAATCTATAATATATATGAATTTCTTTTAAAAGGCGAAACTGGTGTGAATTGAATGTGGTATAGTAATAGTTTAATATAATGGAACTGAACCAAGCTTCAATTTAGCCTTTAGCGGTTACACTGCTGAGGTGGCCTTATTTTCCTTCTGCCAGCGTTGAAGGGGCACGCCGTCTGAACCGGTGGCACCATGCAGTTATACTGCAAACACAGGGTGCTGCTCACCGGAATCTCCGCCGTCGGGCTTATCGCGATTCCGGTCAGAAAATTGTGCTGCAAATACAGTATCTGAATGCTCGCCGCTAACAACCGCTCCACGAAGCTGCCCGGAACCTGCCCCGTGAACCCGTTGTTGTTCAGGTACAGGTTCTGCACGTTCGCTAGCATGGGCGACACCTCACCGGATAACCGGTTGTAGCTAAGATCAACGGTCTGGATCGTCACCTCGTTAAACGGTTGGATTGGACCGGAGAACCGGTTTCTTTCGAGTTGGAGGTTTGTGAGAGGGAATGTGAATATTTGGGCCGGAATTGGGCCTGTGAACTGGTTTAAACTAAGGTCCAGGAAGTTAAGCCGGTTGAGCCGGGTTAAGAGCCCGTCGACCGGTCCTGTGAACCGGTTCCATGATAAAGAGAGGTACTGTAGAGAAGGAGGGAGAGAATCCTGTGCGAGCGAACCGGAGAGAATGTTGTGTTTGAGTTCAAGACGGGTTAGGGAATAAGCCGAAGCGAATGAAGGAACCGAACCAGAGAGACGGTTGTGGCAGAGGAATAGGTTTGTTAGCTGCGGCATTTTTCCGATGGACGGAGGAATTGTTCCGGTGAGTTGGTTGTAGCTGAGATCGATTGTCCTGAGGTTCCGGAGCTGACCTAGACCTGCAGGAATCTCGCCGGAGATGAAGTTCCTGCTGACGCCGAGGAAGCGGAGGTTTTTCAGCTGAGAGAGAGACTGAGGGAGAGGACCGTAGATTCTTCCCGGAACGACGGTGAAGTCGGCGAGAGCGGAGAGTTTGGAAATGGAAGGGTCTAGTTTTCCGGTGAGACCGGGCGAAGCGGCTCTCGGATCGCCGAGGTTGAGTGCGATGACTTTGTCGTCGGCGCAGAAAACGCCGGCGAAGTTGCACGGGTCGGCGGTGAAGTCCCACGAGGAGAAGAAATTGGAACCGGGAACGTCGTGAAGGGATTTCCGAATCGATTGCAGAGCGAGGAAATCGTTGGGGTCTAAAATCCCTCTAACGGAATGGAGGAAGCACATGAAAAGCAAAGTGCAGAAAGCTACGACGTCGTCCATTGGAAGTTAGAGAGAAAAAACCGATGGCGATGGGTTTTTATAGGAAAATGGGAGGGTTGCTTTTTTCTTTTCCTTTCTTTTTAGAGCTGGATGGTTTTCTCGTGAGAAATCGTGTGAACGTTTTAATGGCGGAAAACTGGATATAGCTGGCTTGGAGGAGAAGCAATTCCTTGCTGAATATGTGTTGCTTTTGTTGCCTTCAATGTTGCCTTTGCAACCTTTTCATCATTTAGGCTTTCTTTGCATATACTACTACAATGACTAACAACAACAACACCACCCACACACTTTCTCTCTTTCTCTATCTATATCTCCTTTGGCATGGCTGTCAAAAATATAATACTATTTCTTAATTGCACAGTGCACGATAATTTTGTCATTCTTTCTTGCTTTGGACTTTGGTTCAGGTTCGGGTCAAACGTGCAGGTTCGTGTTAAACGGTTGTCCTATCCTACCTGGACTCCGAGGCTCCAACTGTACGTTTTAGGTGGGAAACACTGCTGACAATGTTGTTGGTTAACTAGTTAAACGGCTGACACGTTAATTTGTTTTTCTTTCTTCTACACGTGACACGTTAGATATTCTTATTCTTATTATTTTGGTTGTAAAATGTAAACGTTACTAATTGTTTACTTTTTTTTAACGTATGTGGTCTAAGGTGCTATTGTTGGGTCACGGTCTAAGAGTGACAGCTAAGCAGTTCATGGTAAAGTAATCTGGGTGGGATTCAGTTGAGTTCATGCTGAAGGCCATGGCTTTGTCGAGCTCATACTCACATGCTTCTTGTGACATGCAAGCGTATCTGTGTCCACTTTCGCTGGATAGCAAAAATCTCATCACAGAAATAAATGTGTTCCAGTTTATTCAAAGAATGTGGTGATCATTGATCACGGTTCTGCTTTCAATGAATGAAGGGTACCTTCAATTAATGAAGGCTATTCAGACACACTGCATTACAATTTCCTTATTTAAATACATTTAAAAATTCATATTAAATACACATTGCCTTACATTTAAATTTGAACCATTTATTTATTTATTATCTTTTATATACACGTATTTAAAAAGATATATACATTCAAAAACAAATTTAATTATTTTTCCGTTTTGATGTTACCTAACATTTTCCCTTCTTTTATTACTGTAACTTATACACTACTTGCACATAACAGCGTAAGCTCCCTTGGGTCTACTAGCATCATTAATTAGTCTATTCGAGAATCTTTATTTTAATATTTTGAGTAAGGATTTTAAATTTAAGATATAATCTTTTAGTAAATCTTTTAATAAAGAAGGTACACATATCTTTAACATGAATGATAAATTTTTATAAAAGAATCCTTAAGATATACATAATATTAAAAAAAAATAATTTTTTTCTTCTCTCTCTTTTTAAAATTTTAAAATGAGATCTATCATTAAAGAAAAAAGTAAAAGAGATATTAAGAAATCTTCAATCATACATGACATTATAAGATTCACCAAAAAGTGATCTAAGATTGCAATTTATTATTTACTATTAAAAATACTCAATAATAAGAAGAAAAAAAACTATAAAGAAAAAAAACTATAACTACGACGACTCATAAAGTCAAGCAAGTATGACAAGAGCATGTAACTTGAAACACAATGTTGTAATTTGTATGTTCCGGGCTTTATTGCCAATTATTTACACGTATACCGTAGGGGGTCAAAAAATAGCAAGGGACCAATCAATTAGCCAGTATACCTTTTCATCTTCTTATTACGTAGTAGTGTAGTACTATATATAAGAGAAACAACACACACATTCTCTCTCTTTTGGATGAAAGGACACAGGAGGAAGCTCAACTAACTCAGTGCTAACAGACTCATAGTCAATTGCGTCCAATTCAAGATATATGCATGCTCCAAAGCTTGTTTCGCAATTCCCATATTCTGCTTTTCACCAATTATTGTCTAGTAGAGTGGGTATGTGGCTCAATTCTCTTTTTTGGAGAGGAAGATTGTGAGTCAACATTACAGAATCAGATTTTCATCATGCATGTGCCCCGCTTAATATATATATATATATATATGGGAAAGCTTATTCCTTTCCCCTGAGTTGTTCATTTCTATCAGCTAAATTTTTTAGCTCTTTTTTACTTGGGTCAAACTCAAATGCTATGCTAAAATCAAGTTATATTTTCATCCACCACTGATTGGCATGCAGCAATAAAAGATATATATATATATATATATATATATTTTTTTTTTTTACCAATAATACTCTTAGTATTAGAGCTCTGTTAGACCCTTATTTTACACTGCGATGATAAAGCTTTAAGGATATGTAAGAAAAATTAATTAAGATACTGTTTAATTCATACTACGAGCTTTCTTTTTTCTTTTTGATAGGAGCATGGTTCATACTACGAGCTAGCAATACTGTTTGTGTACGTGATTCAAATTAATGAAAAAAATTGGCCGACCTAAGAGAATATAGGCAACCGTTTCAATCTTTAATTTCAGCAATAAAAATGTTCTTGATTAAGGTTAATTTGACTTATGCATGTAACTAGATTCTATGCACAAAGTACACACACACAAAAAGGACTCTATGCACAATGAATTCTTGGTTTTCCTTTCAATCTGATGATTGATTTCTTTTGGTCTAATTTCCTTTCAAAATCGTAAGGAGTCCCAAGCAACTGAACGAGCATAATTGATCCTTGCTTCCTATTACTCTACCATGAATCATTTTGGCACACGAGCCTATATTACGTCAAATGCAAGGTTTTTTTTATTCAGGATTACGCAAAATAATTCCAAATTGGATTGATTGTTAAGTAGCCTCATACTAATGGCCAACTTAATGTTTATTGAGACTTAAAATGAATTTAAAGGCGATGATTCATGATTGTTTAATTAACGAAAACAATTAATTAAAATTATTTTAATTTTATTTATTTTTGAATCTCTTAAACATAAGTTAATATTATTTTTTTGCTCTTAAAAGTGATGGCTTAGTTTATTTCAAATCTTGAATGTGTACGTTTAAAAATAAGTTTCACAATAAGTTATTTATAACAGAAATGTTGAAATATTAAATTGCTAATTAAATGGTCTGCATATGAAATCCTTAATTAAATGATATTGTTTCTAAAATGCTAATAAATAAATTGTTTTCGAGAGAGAATATTGAGTACTAAAAGTTCAATTTCATTTTAATGTGCCAAATCTGATGTTTAGGAAATTCTGCAAAACTCTTCAAAAAAAAAAAAAGAAGAAATTCTGCAACAAAAAATGTTCATATGCCATTGTTTGATTTATGAACTTAACGGCAAGGATATCAGTTAAAAACTATTGTGCCCGTGAGCCCAATCTTCTTCCATTCCAAGTTGTTTGCAAGCTTAAAACTCAAGTTAAAAACTCACAACAAATATTTATTATAAGGTGAGAATTGATTGGTTTAATTTTTTAAAATACATTAAAAATCACTCGATACAAAGGATGTTGAACACGCCCATCTCTCTCTGACCCTCTCCATCTCTTCCTTATTCTTAACAAAAAAAGAAAAAAAGTGTAAAAGGAGTATCGGAAATCATTGCTATTAAGCGTATTACTCTAAGTGGATCTTTTTGCTACTTGAGCCCATTAAGTCAAGTGCAAGTATTTTCACGAATAGGTAAAACAATTACAAATTGTATTATTGTTCAGTAGCCTCATAATTATATATGATCATCAAATTCATTACCAGCTCTGTTGTTCATATGATTTGCCTTAAAGCAAGTTTGGCAAAAGAAACTCATTTAATTTGGGTCTCTCAAATAAATGAAAGCCCGATTTTTTTTTATGCTTTTAGAGAATTTTTGCAAACATCCTAAATTGAACCGTAATTGAATCAAGCTAAAAAGACATGCATTCAGTTCAGTCTCACACGCATCCGAAAGAAACACATTATCCTGCAATCATAAAACCTTTCGCACCGTGGGGCACATGTTGAGGTCCCCCACGTTACCCTGCCTCAAAGAATCATTATATATCCTATAGCAAACTATAAGGAATGCCTATTCAGTATTCACATCCCCACCATCCCCTAATTTAAATTTAAATTGGATACAATTCTCAAAGAATCATTCAAAAACTGGAAGTTGCATACCCTAAAACAAATAAATAACTTATACAAAATAAACTTCCGTCAACAGCTTCAGTTTCATAGTTTTGTTTTCATTTTCACGATACGAAAATCGTGTCGCTTGCATCTATTCCACTGTGGAAATTGAACCTCCACCAGCCTGGATTTCTTTGTTGCATCTGCAATAATCAATATTTGGAACACAGTTAAGTACTAATAACAGGACTAGAAGTATAAAACAGCCTGTAAGGATAGGTCATTCAAGGAGGGACAAAAAGTTTTCAAGCCTCCATTAACAACATATTACACTTAGCCTAAATAAGTATTGAAGATTTTTCTTCAGTAGAGAGTAATCTTGTTGCAACTGTTGCAGACATTTCATACACCTGCACCAATATATGTTTTTAGTGATTTCTTGTTTTTAGAGATAAACATGGACACTATGCCCGAGGAGGGGGAGTGATGAAAGTAGGATTTGATCTCAGGACCTTGCCCATAAAGCACTTACTAGCTGAGCCAGGTAGCACCTTCAAACTCTTGATAATTTGTTTCTCTTGGGAGTTTAGAAGGAAGAAAATATATAATTGAAGGGAACAACATATTTTTATCTCTTTCATCAAAACACATAAGATAAGAAAAGGTCTATGAAGTGCAATAGTAGTTGCTTCATAATTTCCTGCACATAATCTTATACAGTGAAATCATGGTAGTACATAAACAAGCATTATTAACTGCACTATATTCATGACATAAGAAAGAGGTCTTCAATAATCAGAAATATGAACAAGAGCAGAGACGGTACATAATCATAATATCATTACTAGTTATGTTACATACTTTTTAACTATTGATCCCCCATCATTTCAACAGGTGAGTTCAAATTTGCATGGAACAGCAAGCTCCTTTGTTTTCGAAAAAATGTCACTGGCTATCTAATTTTACAAACCCAATTGTTTCTTGAGAGTTGTAACTTGTAAGGTTTAATTATTTTGGCTCCTGAGACTATTCGGTGAAATTCAAACATTATATTTATCATGTGACAATGGGGGAAAGTGTGATGCGTTGGTGATAAGGGTGAAAGAGTGAATGCTGATATATTCTTACATTACATTCATGAAATTTGTTTTTTTACTAAACATGAAATGTTGAATTTAAAATTACAAATTCTAAAAACAATAAAACCAAATATTATAGAATTCTTTAAACTATCTTAAGAAAATTCTGAATTGAGTAAACTGAAAAAACATACCACCAGACCAATTTAAGATGTATTTTGTACTTGTAGCATTTTCAATGTTTCATTCAAAATTGATTTCTGGATACAATTTCAAGTGTTTCATATATTAACTAATTACAAGAAAAGTCTTATTGTGTTGTGCCCAGGATTGACTTCCGGGTCGTAGAACACATTTAGTAATCCAAGCAAGCAGTAACCAAAATACTAATTCACATTTTAAGGGATACGATAAACACATTTTAAGGCAATGAAGTGCATGTTCAAGAAGGGAATGGGAGACAATGTATTAGAAAATGAGTTTGCACTTTGCACAACTCACCCTTCCAAGTTCTGAGCCTCACAGATATTTCTGAAGTTAGTGCAGACATCTTTAACTCTCGCAGCACCAACACCGTTAATCAAATAAAGTCACAAAATAATACAATTTTGTCCCAGCATATATTTCTTCTGGCTAGCTAGTGCAACACATGAACAATAAAAAATATAAAGGAGAAAAAGCAATACTAGATTATACCTGGCATTGCTTCCCTTGAACTGGACATGAGAATCTACACTTTTGAAATCCACAGGTTTTTGTTTCTTAAATAGGTCATACAGAATAATTAACATTCTCTTTAACCTATTTCATTCACATATAATATATTCTATTACAATAAAAGCAGTCCTATCCCTTAGACAGAGAGAATATATACTAACAGAGCTAGTGCGATGTTATTTAGAAGTTTCTCAGAATCACCAAAGAACATGGTCACAACCTCCATAACAAAATATGGGCTACTCTCATCTTGCAGTTTCTGAAACTGATTGAACTGATCATCCAGAAATCCCTACACATTACCCTCCATTCATAATTAAGTAACCAAGTCCCAACTATCCAAATTATCCGCTAGAAAGAAAAAATTGGAAAAAAGGAAGAAAGTTTGAAATTGAAATAGTAAATTGTAGCCATTAAAGTGATAAAACTTTTAATTGTATGATTTTTTTTATTCATGAGAATCAGAGACAGATATTAAGGGATTTATAACAATTCACATACTTATTCAACCAATTGATAGCTGTATGGTTGTATGGTTAATAAAGATACATGAAGACATAAAAAATTATAAATTAAAAAAGGAGGAATTTAATTTTGTGGATGGAGTGGGACATATTCATTCCCCAAGAAAGTACAGAACAGAAAGAAACCTCCCGAAGCATAGCGGTTTGATGGTCATGGGCTTCCTCTGCAACTGACTCACATCCATGATAGTTTGGTTTAGTGCTTTAGTTCAATTTGAGAGGGAATACAACCTATGAGTTTGGAATTGGAAGGGGTTTGAGTTGAAACTGAAAGGGAAATGAAAACGTTGCGTTGATTTGGTTTGGATTATTAAATTAAAATAAAAATTATTGTATTTTGTTAAATTTATTTTCCCACCTTTCATGTTTTACATAAAAGTTTGAATTTTATATTATTATAAAGTAAAAAAATTCTTTACACTTTAATGATTTTAAAAACACTTAAATAAGTTTTAGGTGTTCATATTCTTAATTAATATACACTTTTTAACAACTATAACTTTATATATCTCATTCTATAAAAAATATAATATATTTCTTTATCTAAAATATGATTAAAAAATAGATATGAATCTAAAATAAATAAAATTTAATATAAAAACATTATCGAGGTATTAAGTATCTTTGAGTTAAAAAAGAAAAAAAAATAGAACTTAATTGTAATTGATTTTATTTGAATTTAAAGTAAAATAAATAAATAATTCAAACAAATTTGAAATAATTTAATTGATTTCGTTTAAATTTATTTTTCTGAACAAACTTTCTATAAATAGAAAATAGAAAATGAATTAGTAGCTTTTAATTCATTTTGCTACACAAGAAAATGTTTGGATTTTTTTTATATACACAAGTTTATTTTGCTAACTTTATTTTTTTTCAACCGTGTTCAACTGGATTTTAGCTTGTAAGTTAACTTTTTATTTTCAATAATTTATTTGAAATTTCTTTTTATTCCTTTTTCATTTTAGAAAATATCT
>PYAF01001862.1:568734-605261 GCA_007407185.1 Glycine tomentella
CTAACTTTCAACTAGCTTATAAACTAATTTTTCTAAGTACTCCTAAATTTTAAATTTATATATTTTATATCAATAAATCAAGCTAAGTTGATTTTGTTTCATATAATCTTAATCAAGTCTAATTCAGATAAATTTTCAATCTTGTCGAAATTTCATGATGAATAAAGACTAAATTAAACTAATCTCAACACCTCTAACATGAATAACGTAGTAAGATGAAATTTAAAAATACATACCACCAATTATTTTCATGTTTCTTACTTTTTTTATAAAAAAAAGAAGTAAATTCCTCAAATTTAATGATGTCAAAATCGGACCTTAATAATGTAAATCTTGTAAGAATCGAAGAAAAGATTTAGGCTTACACATGAAATGTTAATTCCCGTTCATTTGGGTCTAGTGCCCACTCTCTAGGGATCCGAAATCAAATAAAATCCTAATCCCACCCCCCACGAGCATGCTGTCCATTTTCTCATCCTATATTTTACTCTGGTCTCTCATTGCTAATCCAATAATAATAATCGCACTTCCCATTTTTTTTCCAATAAAAGGAACTGAAGCAAAGTTTAGAGAGACAGTTCTCTCCACTCATTAACATAATTACTCATCAAACCGCATCTGCAAGAATGAAGGGAGGAAGAAGCATCAATGAACACTATCAATTCAGCTTTTACATTTTTTCATTTCTTCTTGCCAAATTCAAATAAAAATGTTACACAACTTGAGGGGAATTCCATGCCTGATTCGTATTTACAGACATTGATAAATGATCAGCTTACGACTGTGAATGCAAGCTCAAAATACCTTTACCAAGAACTTTTCACACTATAGGGCTCAAAGTTTGCAAGCCCATGAAATACGTGAATTTCCATCTGCATAATGTACAAGGGTGAGAGTACCACGGAGACCGCACAATCCAGCAACGAATCAACTAAATTTTTGCTGATATGCCATTTTCTTATTCACAACATTTACATTGATTTTTTATATCCTAGCTATGATTCCAGACAGCAGAGATGACGAGATGACTTCATAGATGCTGTGACTTATTCTCTATCGTCGTAATCAACCTAAAGTGCATGTAAAATTAATAAATTAATTGCCAATAGACTAATAGATGATAATATGATGATACCAACAAAACAATCACAAGATTTAGAAAAATAGATGCAGCCTTATATTTTTACCTTCTTCGGAAAAGGCAAATATGTCACCAAGCATTTCATCATTCTCCCCATCCTCCTCCAGTTGCTCTCTTTCATGGTGGCTACTGCTACTGTCAACATCATCAGTTACTTCAGTTAACACGTCACTTCCATCAGGCTCCTGTGTTTTGCAGTGGCCATCCTTGAAAGATATCCCAACACCTTCATTTTGCTTTGTCAAGGCTACTTCCACAAATTCAGTCTCGTCTGAATCATGTTCTGGGACCAATGCCGAGTTCTCACTGATCCCAACACCTATAGAATCTCTTCCTTCAGAAGTTATATTTCTCCCTTGGAATATAGGATTGGCAATGTGGTCAGTGTTAAAATCAACATGTTTCAAGTTTCCAGACAGACATGATGGACTCATCACATTCTGGTTTTGTAGAGCAGGCTCAGCATTGATTGTCCCCATTCTTTCCAGACATATCTCACCAAGTATTTGATAACTAGAAGCAACTTGATCCAAGTCAAGCAGATTTTCAATTCTTCTTGATGAACCTAGAGTAAATTAGTAAATATCATATCAATAGGAGGTTGCCACAATACTACATGAGATTCAAAAAATAAAAAAACTAAAAATAGACACTTGGCAGAGAATGTCGGTGCTTGCAAAATATAAGAAATTACTTAAATGGTGTGAAATGTGTAGTACTCAACTATTCATCAAGCATTCCATTGAATGAAGAAAAAATAGTAATAATGTAATACTATGAAAATGAGCATCTATATTCTTGCACAACGCCAATGGGTTATTAATGATATCATCCTTTGCTTAACAAAAGTTACAAAACTAATTGGCTGGAATATAATTTTTCAGTAAATTAGATTCTTACTTCCTTCTGAGCTTTCAGTGGAACTTAGTGATGCTGGCTTTGAATGACAAATAACTGTCACATCAGCAGTTTCCTTGTCATCGGCTGGATTGTGAACAGGAAATGTAGGGCTTAAATATCTTTCCCCAGCAAGGCCTCTGAATCAAAAGCCAATATTAAGTAATTAGGATGACCACAAAATAAGATCATTGACGAGCACATTCAAACCAAAAACAGTTCCTTTTAGGATAATGTATGCATTTTGCTAGACAGTACACAATTGGTCAGATCCACGTAAATCCCTCCAATTCGTCAACTAAATGCAAGCAGCAGATACTTAAAATATGTATGACGAATTGAGTATTGCAGCAAAATGCATACATTCACAACATATTAAAATATTGGCATTCATTTCTTTTTCTTCGTCCTTTTCTTCTGACAGGCCTGCATGTACAAATCAAATTATATTTGACTTTGAAACCCAGACTCAACACAGACAAAACCAAAAGGAAAAGATCCGTGATTATCAAATTCCTGATCACAATATTTGCATTCATTTCATTTTCTTTGTCCACCATTAATTCCTGATCCGCAATTTTGATCCCTCTATTTTTTTCCACGATTTTAGATCCCAACAACATCAACATCAACAACACCTTTAACCCAAGTTAATTGGAGTCGATGGTAGATAAACCCAATGATAAATCAGAAATGAGACAAAGAAAGAGAAAGGGAAAGAGGAAGAAAAAAGTGGAAATAAGACGAAAGAGAGAAAAAAAAATGGTGAAAGGAAGAAGAAAGAAAAGAAGAAGAAAAGAACTAAAATAAATAGTCAACTAAATTCTGGTCCCAAATTTCAGAAAATTTGAAATTCTGGTTCAATCCTCTATTTTGCATGCTTATTTTTTTTATTCTTTACACTTTAATTTATTAATTTTTTTAATTGTTAAATGTTAATTTCCACCTCATAACAATACTGACACATCATTAGTCAACCATTAAATTAAACTGTCAACATATGCAAAATTAAGGATTAGACCAAAATTACGGATTTTTAAAAATAGGGAGACCAAAATCGTGAATCAAGAATTAGAGGGAGACGGAAATTGCAATTTAGCCTTTGTTTTATAATGTACCACTGTTACAAAGTGACATGATTTGATAAAGCATTGACACCATTCACAGATTGCAAAATCTGCAAGGAATGAAAAAGAAAATAGTCACCACCTGTCATTCCAGCTTGATCTGATGCTATGAAAATGGTCAAAAACAGGAAGCAGCTCCTTCCGCCTTATTTCAACTTCATTAGCAGGGACCTTTTCAATTTCAAACTCCCCAATAGCACTGAAACTAGCTCCCGCACAACTCATTTTATAGAAACAAATCTGAAGAAGCAAAATTGTTAACTACAAATTCATAGTACTGTATATGAAAATCAGAACTTGGCACAATAAATAATACCTTAGACTTTTGCCATATGGGTAACCTTCCAAAATTTCCTTGCACCTCCGCATTAGACAGATACCAATGAAACCTGTCTTGCATATTCTCACTAGAAGATTTTACCATCTTTTCCCCTGCCCCATCTCTTGTGCCCAAAAAATCCAATCCATGGACATCACTATAACTTATTTTCTCTTGAACTCTCTCAATACCTCCTTGTCTATCAAAGGTATTGCAGCAAGTATCCCCTCTTTCTGGCCATTCTGACCTTCTACATACATCCCACCATTGAATAGGTTCGACTTTGACTCTGAACTCATCCTCTTGCATATGCAAGACTGAAGTTGACTGGTTTCTCAAACCACCAGTTGTTTCTAAACCAACAGATGGCAGAAGTTCATGTTGAACTACATGACCTGAAGGTGTATATACCAATATATGTTCTAAAGGTTTTGCCTTTGAGTTAACAAGCTGTTGCGAGTGAGATAAGGAATTATGAAAGATGGCAGCAATGGCACCAGATGGCACAAAAACTTTTCCTGTCACATTTGCAGAAGAATTGTGAACAGTATTAAGCCATCCAAAACTACTATATTTTATCCGGCTAGCCACAGAAAGGACAACAGGTTCTGGGGGAGGCAAAGATTGCTGATAAGAAATGGAAGCCGGAGTATACCACCAAGGCAGAGAAAAAACAGGGAGTAGGGATGGTTCTTCACCCTGAGAACTAATAATTTGAAAACCAGTATCACCCCCAAAGGGTGACAAAACAAAAAGATGACAAGTACCCTTGGATGAGACAATTGCAATCCACTGACTAAAATTACTGAAACAGATGTCCTGAATCATCTGGCAAATAAGAAGAAAAAAAAATATCAAAAGGATATGAAGGCAAGCTATAAAAGGAATATCATACTTGAAAAACAAGTAACATAAATCCATCAGGACTAAGATATACTGACAGCTGGTGTTATTCCACGATGAAGTTTATAAAGATGCACATGAGAAGAGTTCCAGTTGGAGCATGGAATGCCTGAACTCTTGCATGTGAATGAGGGCATTATCCGAAATATATTAATGTTATTCCCATAGACTGATGCAGTGACCAGAAGGGTCCCACTAGGGTCAAAACATAGTGCAGATATAGGACTAGTGTGAGCTTTGAATTGAGATATGATACTACTGGAAACAAAATCCTTAACAACTACCTGCAATCAACCATATGACACAAGAACATATTGGAGATTAACATCTCATATAAAACCCACAAATATCAATTAGTTCAGGCATCATGAAACAATACCAACCATTCCCACATTATCTGCATCAATTCCTGTAACCCTATTGACTTTCAGACCTGAATTTGATGGTAACGGAGAAGAGGAACCATCAGGAAGCAGCTCTTGACAGTATTTGATTATTCCGGCAGCTAAATGTCTGCTGGACTCCACTGCATAACGAGCCACTAAACTACCACTGCTTGGAGAAGTTGATGGACTAATTCCTGGAGAAGCACTGAAGTTTTGTGGGCTTAAGCAACCTAAATTAGAGGGCAGGGGGTTGTTAGAAGCATATGCCAACCACCTTGAACCCACAGCCATTGGACCATAACCAACATTAACACCAGTTGTTCCTTGTCCAGTTAATTGAGAAACAGGATAAGTGAGAACACTGAACTTATTCTCAAGAGTTGCAGCATCGAAGCAGTATATCTGCAAAAGTAATCAAGAAAATGCATCAATCATTGTATACATTACACGAAAAAGCTAAGTCAAATAGATCATATTATCTTTATCTGACAGTAAAGCTCTAATATAGGTATTAAAAAATTCTACAAGACACTGGAGAAACCATTGCATACTTGTGTGGCAAGACCAACAGCTACTATCCTTGAACTGCATCTGATCATACACACAGTTGAACGGAACCTCAGAACATGAACATAACCGTGAGACTTCAAGGAGTAAAACCGAACAACTGTTGAAGAGTTGACATTGTTCCCTGGTTGAGTCTCAACGTTACCATCCTTTCCTAAACCACTCAAACTGGTACTGATCTGGTTTGCATTGCTAGTGTCATCCCCAGAAACAATCAACAGTAAAGGGTGCGACTTTCTGAATCCCTCCTGGCCATCACAACCTACAGGGAAGGGCTGCATCTGTAAAAAAGAAACTGGACCATCGCGCTTTGAGACCAGTTCACTGAAGCCAGAGGCATCCTCAACATCAAGAACTTGAAATCCATTCAGATAACCAAGTAAAAGAACACGTTTGAAGTTAGATGGATCAAGCTCCAGTGTATCAAAACCAGCCCAGGTTACCTATCCACCAAGTAGTAAAAGGTAAAATTATAATTACTAGGATGTGATATTGGATACATTAGCTCATGTAATATAAAGGTCAAAGAACAAAGTCTAATCATCATAAAAATAATTTTAACTGGAAAATGGAAAATTAGCCAAATTGCAAAGCAGTTAGTGTGCCAAATGTTGGGAAATCTATAGACCAAGTCAAAGCTAATAAGTAATAAAGCAAGATCTGCAACAAAACCAATTTATACAGAGACTTTAAAACTCGTATAGATTCCAATGTGTAAAGTTTGGTAAACTATAAAGATTGCATATCTAGTAGCTCAAAATCATTGGGAGTAATTATTAAATTAACATCTCCTACGATAGCTTTCAAGTCCCAGAATCCCGAAAAACTATTGAGTAGATTCACAAATATAGTCCATCGGAATCAGTTTATAATAAAAAAAAAAAAAAAAAAAACTGAAGGTGCAAAATTCAAGGTTGATTTTTTTTTCATACAGTTTTCTCGCAAAGTTCATCCCTGATTGTTTTCACCCTCATTTCCCATTGAAAGGCTATTATTCTACATCAATTAACAAATTAGTAAAGCCAACTCACTGTGCATTTTTATTAGACAAACACAAAACCTAAGTGCTAATAATGATATTCGCCAATATCTTCAGTCTAAATTAACACATTTATATTTATAGAGCTAATACAAGAAGAGGTGCAATAACACATTTGCTTTACGTCAAAAGTTAACGAAGCAAATATATATTTGGCTCTTTTTCGTGATCAACTCCTTCCAGTTCGTTGCAATCAGCAACAAGAAAACTAGAATCCTTAGAGAATTAATATTCAATAAGAACCAACAAATATGTTTATATATATATATATATTATTAATAATTGGTACCAAACACACGCAAACGAGGAAAAATTCATCGAGTCTAGGGCGGAACGGAAGCAGTACCTGATCTTTGTGATCCTCAGAAGAAGACGAAATAGAAGCGGCGACGGAGGCGCCGGCGGAGCGCACGGTGGAAGCAACGGTGGTGGCATTCGTCGACACAGTTTTGAGGCACAGAGAGATAATCCTCAACGAATTGGGCAACAAGCCGTTATTCTTCCCCTTTCCTTTCTTCATGATAAATAATCTCCTTCTCCCTCGGCACCGCCACGCTCAGCCGCGTCCACTTTCTCCGCCTCCGCCGGAAACAAACATTTCCGATAAGAAAAGGAACGAAATATCATCCGATTGCGAACGCGATCGAAGACTTCTCTCACTCAGTTTGAGTTGAAACTTGTTTATCAGCAACTTCTGATTCTGATGTCGAAGTATCACTGTGTCTTGCGATTTTCTCAGTTTGTATCGAACTTCAACCACGCACTTCGCTTATCGATTTCTCTCTCTCCCTATCGTCCATGGCTGACTCCGCATTTTTTTTGCCTTTTCTCTCTTCTTCTTCCAGTTTTTCTTCCTCTGAGTATTTTTTTCAACGAAATATATAGGGTGACGAAAATAATGGATTGGGCTTGCATTGCACAACACTCTAATCTAAGCACGCAAATTATAAAAAATAAAAAATAAAAACAAAAAACAAAGATTGTGCTGCACAAGAGTTTCTCTCTCTGTTTTGTTTTTTTAAGCAAAAATCTTTAGTTTGGTTGAAATAAACTTAATATTGTTTACTAGTTTAAGTTTACTTGCAATCTGGTTTAAATACTGTGACTTCATAAATAAAGTTGTTTTTATTTCTTCTGTCAACTGAGTTTGTTTATTTATGTAAAAAAAAACAACAACAAACTAGCGGAAATGAGTTTGGAATAAATTTTCGTACTTTATTTCCAATTTGGTTAAATTAAGATCGTGTTTCACTTTTTTTTTATTAAAATACATGGTAATATTAAATAACTAACAATGAATAATAGCAGCATTATGATTATGGTTCATGTGGTGATAAATAAGTTGAACTTTTCAGATATTATTTATCTTGTTTCAAATATTTACCAAAAAAAAGTCTTATTAAAAATCAACAGTATTATATCTTCAATTAAAATTTAAAGTTAAAAACAAATAAGTTTTTTTATAATATTCATAGAAAATGTAATTACTTTTTGTTAACAGCGAAAAGGTAATTACTTACACATTTTTAATTATATTTATTTTATGACGTGAAAATAATGACTTAAAATTAATTCTCTAAAAAATAACGATTTAAATTGTTACATACTTTTTGTTCCATACTATTGGGTTATTTAGTAACAAAGGGATTCCAATAATTGCTGGGAACAAACATTCAAGCATCCATAATCAGAATATTCGACGGGGCACAAGAAAGATTATGTAGCACCACAATATGTATTATGTGCCTCAACAAATATGCAAATGAGTAGGGGAGCGACTCCTAAGAATTAGGGGTGTTCTTGCAAAAAAAAAAAAAAAAATCACTGAGAATGTTCATAAACTATTCATTTGGGAACCGAAAAAATCAATTCACAGAATTAAAAACTGAATAAATAAAAAATTGAACGGATTGAAAATTTGTAAAGGCAATTCTTTTATTAGATTAGATCAATTTACATATTTAATTAAAAATTGATTCAATCCAAATTTAACTTTTTTTTTTCTTACTAATTTGAATATTTGCATGTAAACTTATATATATTTATAATATCACTTATGTTTTTATTTTTTATATATTTATAAAATTATCACATAATTTATAACTATTTATACAAAATATATTTAATTAAAAAAAATTTATTAACCTTTTGAGTTAAGATGCATTGAGTATAATTATAAAAAAATTAATATTTAATTAAAAAATATTTTTTTATATAATTAATATTTAAAAAGCTATACTATTATTAGTTATATAATAATATATCAAAGAAATATTTAATTTTTGAAATTATTTTTATTTTATTTATCATATATCTTACTTTTTATTTAATATTTTTTAAAAGTAACATTAAAATCGAAAATCAATTCAATTCAAACTATTTTAAATTAAATTGGATCATATTAAAATTTTAAATAAAATCAATTGGATGATTAATTTAAAAAATCAAAGTGATAGAATTAAATTATTTTTACTATAAAATCGATCCCATCCAAATCATAAACACTCTTAATAAAAATAATTAATTACACAAGAACAACTAATTATAATTCTCACATTAAATTTAATAATCAGATTAGAATCCCAACTAAAAAATGCACGACATCTAATTAATGTTTTCTTTCTCACATCGCAACTCTCATTCTCTCCCATTTCCCTTCTCTTCCTCAATCGTATTACAACTAAGGAATTGTATTTTTGTGTTGTTCATCTTTATCTCATTTATGTTATCCCACAATAATTTTTTAAATCAAAGTGGAACAATTGTATTTGGTTGTATCATATTTTTTTAGTAAATCAAACGAAGCTTTAATGAAATTTTATAAAATTTTCATTTTTAATCACCGCCTTTGTAAAATTTTATTTTTTTATTCTTTAATGAACAAAACATATGATAAAAGGAGTAGAGTAAATGACTAAATATTATTTTACAAAATTAGGAATTATGATAATAGTTTTATAAAATCAGAAATCATAATTGACTCATATTTTCAAATAGTAAGTTGAGAGTTCGCGGATCAACAAAAAAAAAAGAAGGTGAGAGTTCACTTTTCTTTTTTCTTTTTCTTTTAATATGACTTTTTTCATCTTAAAGATGTATCTTCGTAATCAAACTTTTGTATCAAATAAACTTCGTAATCAAACTGATATCTCTTAAAATAAAATTGTACATAACTTTTTTCATGTAATATTTTTTTAAAAAAAAAATTCTCACGTGTTTTGAAGTAGATTGATAGTTTGCCCTAATAAAAAATGTGGATCAGAATTGAGAGAAAAGAATATATTTCTTTCTTTCTTTCAAGTAATTAATAATCTAAGTATTTGACTTCTTTACAAGAATCTATTATGAGCATTGTTTGAGAGACAATACCATACATAAACTACAGTATATTCGGTTTTTTAGGGGCAATTTCTATGTGCAGAAGCTTCAATTCTTTCAATGACGTATGGGGGAAAATAACTTTTTTCCTTTTCGGGGAAAATGTAAAATTGAAAAGGATTAGATACATCACCATCATCATTCAACCATCACAATTTAGTGTTGCTGTTACTCGTATGATTTATGTTTCTTTCAATTAATCAGAATAGTCAAGAAGCTCTTCTTGAAAGACTTTTCGGAACAATGGATGTTGAGATTTCTTCGTGAACTTAAAGCAGCTAAGGTTACCATTCAAAAGTTGTACAACCTGCACCAATAGGTCAATTGCCAAATCATGAACTGTTACAATTAAACAGAGACCCCTTAATTTATTTGCATAACATAGAGGCCAAATTAAAAAGTGATTTACTAACATTTATGGAAAAAAGAAACTCATCAAAATTTCTAAATTTGCACCACGGTAAAAATAGAAACTGGTATGGAAGATGTAAGCATTATCCAACATTCAATATATGCCACAAAGATTCATGAAGGAAAACAAGGTAAAACAATTAAGCACGTCATAAATAGAATAAGAAAAGGCAAATTTCAAAGTGAAAACTACGTTTAGTTGAAATTTTAGAAGAACAAGAGAACGTGCCTGATTCATAGAGGGACGGCGAATAGAGGATTGTTGAATGCATAAAGAAGCTGCCAAGAGCATAATTTTAATCTGCCGACAGTCAAAATCATCAGCTAATGAAGGATCAATCAGCTCCCTAATACAATTCTTTTTCAGCAAAGGTTTTGCCTGAAAAAAGAAAAAGTATTAGATAAATAAGAAATTACCCTATTATTATCTTTCATAATTAGACGTTCAAACATGTATTTTTAATTTTATTTATTTATTTTGTTGAATTGCACAACATACCCACAAAACAAGGCTTTGTTGTGAATGATCAAGTGCTCGTCTCCCTGTGACTAATTCTAATAGCACTACACCAAACGCAAATACATCTGTTTTCTCATCCACTATCCCATGAAGCAAGTATTCAGGAGCAAGATAACTGCACCGTCATAATTGAAACTTGAGTTAATTCGAAGTTACAAAAATGTACATCACGTAATCATTTAAGTTGACAACAAACCCAAAAGTCCCTTCAATTTTTGAAACAGTGTGATGGGTCCAATTTTCTGGTAGCCATTTTGCTAGCCCGAAATCACAAATCTGCCAACAACAACAAAAAATCTCAACGTTTCAAATTCCAATTTATTCTTAATAAAACATTATGTAGAAATAATGTCCACTTACGCGTTAAAAAACAGTGCAATTCATTTGAGGTTGTTGGAGTATAAACGGGAAAAGAGACAGGTTTAGTGATTTCATGTCCTAACAAATCCAGGGATCTTCCAAAAAATTGTTTGTCTTTACGAACCATAAAAAATGCCAAAAAGCCTGAATATGTGCTGATCAAACACAGAATCATATTTGTACAAAAGAATCCAAAGGCATATCTATACCTGCGGCTCAAAGTCCTCAGTAAGCAAGATATTTGCCGCTTTTATATCTCTATGGATAATTCTTCTTTGACAACCTTCATGAAGATACATTATACCCTTAGCTGTTCCTAATGCTATTTTCTGCCTAATAGACCATGGTAGTTTCTCCTTGGAACCTAACATCAGTGAAGAAATTAAGGACAACATAATTAACTGCAATGGTAAAAAAATTGGATCAATAGAAATGAAAAATGGACCCTACCATTAAGCATTGAAGCTAAGCACCCTTTTTCAGACAACTCAAGCACTAGATGCATTCCTCCCTCCACCCCATATCCAACTAACTTGGCAGTATTGGAGTGGTTTACATGAGCCATTATGCCAAGTTCTGATAAGAAGTCACCTATAGATTCATTTTTTCCACGTGTCAGCATTTTAATCGCTACCAGCTGACCATTTGGCAAACACCCTTTGTAAACCTCAGCATAACCACCCTTTCCAATACAATTTTCTGCACCAGCCGATGTAAAATGAATTTAATTTCTATATTATCCCAGTATTAAATTTTTTTTACTTCAATCAATATGGATATGACTTTTACAATAGTTTTTATAGAAGTCAATAAATTTGTTATCTTCTTAGTTTGTGATTGAACGAGTATGAAAACCTTTTACACTATCCATTCATAAACTATTTAGTGATGTAAAATTATCTAACTTATGGTAAGAAATGTAATCCTGAAGTACATTACATACCTTGGATGAAGTAATTTGTTGCAATTTGTATCTCATGGTGAGTGAAGATTTTCCAGGGTGACCTATGCAAGGACGTATCTGCATCTATTATAGTCTCCCTCATGCTACTGCTCATTCTTCTTGAAAGCTTGAGGACACTAAGAGGATGCAATGTGGCTATTGGCTTCGATTTGACCCTCAACAATTGAAGAAACGCATGCCACCTAGAACCAGGTTTTGACTTATCAGAATCCACAGTAGTACTTGGTTCTTTGGAAGAGCTTGTTTCTGATTCTGAACTCTTGAAGTTGAAATAGTCCTCAAGAACACCAACAGGGGAATCCACCTCGTCCTTCATTTTTTTTGAGACAAACAAACCTAAAGAGAACAAATTACAAATCCAAATCCAACACGAAAGTGTGAAACTTGATGAAGCAGGGAACCCATAGTGGATAAGATGATAAGGAAGAATTTGAAGGGGATTGTGGGGAACGATTGTAGAAGTTAACTTAAGCTATCGGAGGTGTCAAGATAATTTTGCTAGAAAACAATTTATAAAAAATTAAGACTACTTCGTTGAGTGTAAGAATGAACGAAGCCCGAGGGATAAGTGAAAGCAACGCAACAACGAATGTATCGGAACAGGTGCACTGAAATCACATGGCAACACAAACATCTCAGTTACCCACAAAGTGAAATCAATCCACAGCGAGGACGACAGAAAATTTAATCAAACATTACATGCTGCAGTAAAACTGTAAAAGTGTGGTAGCTGGAATGCCATAAAGGCAACATCATAGTATTTATTTTCATTAATGCTTCTTTTTTTTTTTTCTATCTTTCTTTTCTTGAGACTTGTAACACTTGTCAGTTGTAACTGAGAGGGGTGGTAGACCAGGAGACAGAAACGTGAACAGAGATGAAGACATCAACCGTTAGTTATTACTTAGCCTTC
The DNA here is from genome assembly GCA_007407185.1 of Glycine tomentella. NCBI lineage: Eukaryota > Viridiplantae > Streptophyta > Magnoliopsida > Fabales > Fabaceae > Glycine > Glycine tomentella. The sequence goes on from PYAF01001862.1 coordinate 581,660, forward strand.
TCCATTCAACAAGCTAACAAGCTTCAAGCTTCTTGCAATGTCGCTTTCTAGTTTAAAATTGTTTAAACGATTTTTCATGACCCATTCACGCAAAAGAGAACGATTGGATGATAACTTGATAAGAATAAATGGTAATGACATTACTTATGAGACTGTTATCTTGGCTTTATAAAGTTATAATTGAGGATCATTGTCTATCAACGTAGAGAATAAGAAAAGAAACTATTATTATATGATGATAGTAGTATTTCTATAACATTATTTCTTTCATTTTATTTTACACTTTGGTTCTTTCTATTGTAAATATTTATATTAGTATATAAATTAGTTGCAATGTCTCTTGTTATTATTTGAATTCTCGAGGACGAAAAGATAAAAGTGAACTAAAGATGGCCTAAACTGCTTGTCACGGTACTACTAGCTTATTTGGTCAGAGAAAGGCTCTGTTTTGTGTCTGTGGTCTCCCCTTATTATGGGCACGTAAAAACATGGTGTTTTATTGGGGCTATTCGGCTTGTTGCTGAGTCACCCTTGGCTTCATTCATCAAGATGGGCATTTTGAATGTCCTATGTGTACGGTGAAAAGTGAAAAACATGTCAGTCTCATCTCATGTTTAAGATAATAATATACACATTTTAATAAGGTGTTTATATCATATTTGACAGAACCTTCCGAAGATAATAGTGTTTTTTCCTGAATTCTTTCACGAATGGTAATATGCTATACTTATAAAATACTTTAAACGATCAAGTTAACACAATCAACAAGTATTAGTATGAGGTTGGAAATGAGAAATCTTATCTTAATTTTTGATGATTTTCTTTTATGGAGATAAAATTAAATGTAAAAATTGTAACTTTTAGATAATATAAAAAGAAAAATATATATTCTTATTTAGAGGTATTCATGGATTGGTTCAGATAAGTCTTGGTTAAATTTAAGATCCAACTCAATCAAATTTTATCGGTTCGATTCGATTTTCATAAATTATTTTTTAAAACCCAATCCGACCCAACCTGTTCATGAACGGTTCAGGCCAACGAGTTACCCATTTAATTTTTTTTTTAGAACTACTATTTATATTATGATTCTTTCAAATATTCAATACAATTAACACAATATTATCAAATGTATGAAAGTAGTAAAATTGATTCATTTAATATCATGAACATAATGTTCTAAAGTAGACTTATAATATAAATTAAAATAAAAGATTCTTGAACAAGATTTACTATAATAGTCTAAATCACAATTATTTCTCACAAATTAATTTCTTGCAATAAGTTTTGTTATAACCAGATTTGTTACAATCTTATTTGCTGAAACAAACAAATGAACAAAATATGATTTATTAATATTATAAACATGGTAAAGAAAAATTATAAAAAAAGGTGAAACAAATAACAATATACCCGAAAGTAATACATTAAGAAATTTCAGCATTTTCAATTTCAACACTTGGAGATCCAATATTAGTAATATTTAAAGCCAAACCCAACAACTCTAAAAATTTAAACACAACCCCGTTAGCCCAAAAATTAATTGATATTTTATACAAATATAATGTTTTTGCTTTTATGATGAAATGACACTATTTCAATCATTAACAAAAAAAAGTAATATCATCATTTTGACCTCACTAAACACTAATTTTTAAGTAATCTTAATGTTAAAAGAACAAAAAAAAGAGACATCATTTGAATCAAATTTTCAAAGAATGTCAAAAGAACAAAAGAAAAATAAAATACATCATTTATATCAAACTCTCAAAGAATATATCAACCAACGAGGGGAAAAAAAACAAGCCCTGACTATTCCTCACTTTGAAACTAATTCTCTCAATCTTTAATCCAAATAGACACATTTTTCCCTGTTAAGATTTTATCAAAGATTAGCTTAATTCTAAAGCAAACAAGAAAAATAAAACAGTAAATCAAATACAACAACAAAAATTTGAGTCAACACTCAACAATGAATATTATTTCTTTTCTTGTCATCCTTGTTTCCATCAAAATCCCAATGAATACAAATCAGAATAATCACGAGAAATTAAAGAGCTTTGAAAAAGAAAAAGAAAGCGCAGAGAAAAACCTAATGCTTGATCGATATGATGAGATGAGATGAGAGAGAACAGAGAAAGAGTTGGTATAGAGTCGCAGAGGAGATGGGATGAGAGAGAACACATAAGCGCAAAAGAAAAAAAAAACCTAAACTCGTGACATTTACAGTACCACACCTTCACAGCAAAGATGAAATGAGATGAGATGATTATGAGCTAGTCTTTCATTTGGTCCAAACATTTACAATGCTATATCTTTTTTTATTGTCAAAATATTTTTTAGTTTTTAAATTTTAATATATATATATATATAATAATAAAATTTATATTTTTATTATGGGTTCACCGATCGGGTCAACAGATCTATAAATCTAAACTCGTGACCCAACCCGTACATGAACGATTTTGATCGGTTCGATTCAATTTTGACCCAAATACATAAATAACCCAACTCAAACTGTTCGAATCGATTTAGATCGGTTCGGGTTCTCAGATAACCCAAACCCATAAACATCCCTACTCTTATTCTATCTTTCTTTTAATAACATATAATTTATGATATTAAGAATTTATCTTTATTTTATTTTTGTACTTGAAGATAAAGTTTCTCTTATTTCTTATATATAGATCATCACAAATTTTCTTTTATGGGATAATGTAAATTAAAAATATAATACTATTTTATTTTTCTTAATAACATATAGTTTTTGATATTAGAAGTTTATCTTTATCTCTTTTTTTAAAAAATATAATTTCTTTATTTTTTTATAGATCTCAATTTCCTTTACGAGACAATGTAAATAGAAAAATATATGAATACGAAGGTTTACTAATTGTGTGGATTAATTGCATTAAATATTTAAAATTAATGAATTGAAATATAAAAAGGTATTAAAAGTAATATAGTGAAATTAAATTATACTTTTTAAAAGAAAGTACAATATTAAAAAAGTAAATTATTGAATTAAAAAGTTAGAACAATATAAAAGGCAATAAAAGTTAAAAACAGTGTTTATATTATATTAAAATTAAAAATAATTTATATGTAATTACCATATTGATATAAAATAATGATATATCATTTTAATTGAATTATGTATAGAAAAATAATCTATATTTCTTAATTTAAAATATTCTTTATTACTTTAACTATCTTAATTAATATTTTTTATTTTGTTAGTCATTTCAGCGTTAAAATAACTATATTTAATGGTAAGGACTTAAAAAAAAAAAGAAAAAAACACTAAAAGTAGTCAGGATCTAAAAATGTAACAAAAAAACTCTGCATGTTCTAAAACTAAACAAAACCTAATCTGCAGGGATTTGAAACATATCCCTCTCCATCTATAAAAGTGTAAAAGTATCTATTTCTTCAAGGCTTTACTACTCTCTTCACTCTCTCACATGTACTTTTTCATGTAGTAAATTTTACTGTCCTAACATGTATTTGATATATTGTATTTTTTAACATCAATTGAACGGTTTAACGAGTAATACTTGAATATAATAAATTAATTATATATATATATATATTATTTTGAAAAAAGTTAAATATGTTCATAACATGCATTCAATATCCCTTTGCCTCTCTCTATATCAATTAGAATAATTATCATGGATGATAATCGTTTTAGTTGTCATTCTTCAAGAACTTTTTTAGCGTTCTTTTAACCATAAATTTCTTTCAACTTATCATCGTCAATATCAATAATTCTATTAAATAGTTTAACATTTATTTTAAAATAAATTATCAATAATTATAAATAACATTGTATTGCAATATATATTATTTATCATGAATTAAAATATAATTTATATGTTCAAAAGTATTTATTTATTTATTATAGTTTTAATTACAATATAACTTATATATTTAAAATGGTTTAATTACTATAACTTTTAGTTATATAAAATAAACATTTATATTTTACATTACACATATTAAATACTACTTTAAGACATAAATAAATATAATAGATAATTTGTTTAGTAATTAATTGAGTTTAATGTCTATGCATTAATTTTACACAATCATTTAATCATATATCATTATTTGAATTACTTTAAAATAATTATTTAAAATGTTAACAAACTTACCATGAGTTGTGATTGAATGACGTAAAATCTTTTTACATTATTAATGTATAGTTGTACTTCTTATATTAATTTTAAATTTTTTAATTTGATATTTGTATAACATTAACATATCATAGTTATATTTCATTTGAATATTTATTTATTGATGTTAGTAACATGATTGTTAACAAACTTTATCATTTTTTTAAAATAAATATAAGGAGGAAGAATGTATCGATAAGACTTACCTTTTTATTTAAAATTTAAAAAGTCGATTATAAGTTTTATTTTAAAAAAGATGTTTAAATTTAGGGATAAGATTTGATAGGAAGTATGAGTCTATATAGATTAGAGAGGAAGGAGAAAAATCAGCATAAGGAAAGAAATCAAAGAAAGGTCATAGTAGAGAAAGTGAAGTTGAGTAGAAAAGTTAAAGAATTGAGTAAGTAAAGGAATTTTATTAGAGGGATAAAAGTTTTCGAAGGATCAAAGGTAGTAAGTTTTTTAATTGCAAGCATGTTTTACATTATTTAAATTATTATATATATTTTTATTTGACTAGATCAAGAAATCCTTAATTTCTATTTCTTTTTATGTCCTAATTTTTTTGTTTAACGCGATTATTTAATCTAATTTTTAATTTTTTTTTGGTGGATCAATGTCTTTCATAAAGTAAATTTCATTTATTTTTCATCGAACTTTGATAGATCCTATTGAAATGTTTTCTGCATAAAAGAATCTTAGACATAATATTAAATAAAGGTTTTAAATGTTATAACAAATCATCTAATGAATGTATGTCTAAAACACATAGATACAAATCATATTCTGACATCATACCATATACAATTTTTATCATCTATATTTATTTGCATCTAATCAAAATAATTAGAAGTTTTGATTCATCTTTAAGACATAAATATTTTTTAACTTAACCCTCTATAATATATTCTACTGGAATATTCAATGGTTTTGTGAGAATAACAAATACTTGAAGTGAGTTTCTTGCTCACAACTGAACAATAATAATGGTAGCTTTTGTGTTTATTCTTCTTTTTGTTCAAACATCCTGGTTCTTATTTTCATGGAGTTGTCTGTGTTTGTGATTTCGTTGGTGAAGAAAGGAGAAAGAGGGTATGGTGATTGTGGCAGTGACTGGTTAGAGAAAGCAAACAGGAAGAGGAAAGCACATGGTGGTTGTGAAGTCAATGTTCAATAGTCGATGAAGGGAGCGGAAGTGCAAAGAGGAAAATATTAATTCGTTCTTCCATTAGATAATAAATTACAAAAGAAAAAAATGGAATTTTATATTATCAAAAAACAATTCAAAATTATTAAAATAATTTTCCGATTAAACAAGTCTTCTCCTTTTTTTTTTTTTAACCCTAAACATAAAACCTCCGGTTAAACTTGTAACATTTCTCAATTATAATATAATTTATCTTTTTATTTTATTGATGTTTTGTGTTGTTTTAATTTTTTATTATTTTTTCCCGACAAGTAACCTGTTATTACATGTAATAGTTTTTTCCTCACCCGTGGAGCACTTTCTAGATATTTCACCTTACACAACACCTAAGAATATCAATTTTTTCTTCCTGAATGCAAGAAAAAATAAAACCACATCTGTTTCCTCCAGTCAACATTATGAAGTTGTCGTTTGTTTGTTTGTTGATCGTTACCTAGTTACAAAACTTCCACCTCCAAAATTACTATTTGTCATTTTGTTTTCATGGTTGATAAAATAAGCGTATCCAAAAGCAACCATTAAGAAATACATTTCTTTAGGACCTACCTACATGCAGATTTGATTATGTTTTTTTTTTTAATAAAAAAATTGGATTATCGTTGTTGTCCACACTAGTGTTTGAGATAAGGACATTCGGATTAATTAGCAAACTTAAGTAATTTCCGTAAATAGATGTTTGTTTCAGGGGAGGAAGATACATCAACATTTGACAACATTTTTAATTTAAGATAATTGGGATTGATGGTAGATGAACCCAATAATAAATCGAAAAAGAAACAAAAAAGGAGAAAGAGAAGAGAAGAAAAAAGTGAAAATAAAATGAAAGAAAAAAAAACTAAAAAAAAGGGGGTAAAAGGAAAAAGAGAGAAAATGAACTAAAACAAGGAAACAATTGTAACATAGAACTACTAATGAGTTTAACTTTCCACAAAACTTATAATTTTTCTTTACTCCATCCTAAGACATACCTCTCTCAATCTATATCTCACTCCATTAGGTCTTGTTTAACTACTTCCCAGGCAAGTTTGGGTCGATCTCTACCTCTCTTTGTGTCGAACTCTTAGTAATAAACTCTTGTTCTTACGAGAACATCCAATGGTCGTCTCATAACGTGTCCAAACCATCTCAATCTATGCTCCCTTATCTTTTCACATATCACTTTTCGTCGAATATCCTAATTTTTTTATCTTATTCATGTTCGTATATTTACACATTCACCTTAACATCCTCATTTCTGCTACTCCTATTTTATGCTCATGTTGCCTGTGTGCTGAACAGTATTCCACTCTATATAACATTGTCGGTCTTATAGCTATTTTATAGAATTTTCCTTTTAGTTTAATGGGAATTTTGCGGTCACAAAAATATCCTGATGCACTCCGCTATTTCATCCACCCTGCTCTAATTCTATGATTTACATCCTCATCAATCTCACTACCTTTTTGCAAAATTGATCCAAAGTATTTAAAAATATCTTTCTTGGGTACCTCTTGACCAAGTAGATACACTGGGTCTTGATCACCATTTCTGACTCACGAAAACTCACACTTCATATACTCTGTCTTGTTTTTGCTTATCGTGAATCCTTTAGACTCCAAAGTGATTCTCCACTATTCCAATTTCCTATTAACAACATCTTTGCTATCATCAATAAGCATGATATCATATGCAAAAAGCATACATACAACACTTCCTCTTGAATATCTTTTGTTAGTTCATTCATCACTAAGACAAACAGATAAGGACTAAGAGTTGAATCTTTGTGAACACCTACCGTGATAGATAAATACTTTGATGTTCCATTACAAGTTTTCACGCATGTAATAGTTCCATCATATATATCCTTTATAAATCGGAGAAATATGATAAAAATATTAAATATTTTAGTGAGATAAAATAAATAAGAATGATATCTTTTCTCCTATTGAATCCCTATTTTTTTTTTGTATGTCCCTAAATTGACATGAACTTAAAATATTATTTTATTTTATTTTTAAATATTTTTTGTATCATAAAAATAAAAGATCTGATAGAGGAATTTATGTTAAATATATACATAGTTAAAAGTTTAATTTTGTTAACCAGTAGAATAATATTTTACATACACTTTTTATTTATTTATACTTTCTTTATGTAGGTATCATACCATTGGATATTTGTATTACGGAATATAACTCTTCAGTCTTCATCAACAGTGTAGGTGTAACAGGGTAAGTGTAAGTGAGATGTTGTAAAAAAAATTATATTCAGATTTAATTATTACAAATAAATAAAAAGTATAGGATGTTGGTATTTCAGTTCTTCTTAGGTTATTGTTTTTTTAGTTTTAATTTATTTTTATATAAATTTTAGAATTATTTTAATTTAAAAACTAATAAATAAGTCAATATTATGTAAAAAATTTAATAGTCACTTAAGTTCTAACAAACTTATAAAAATGACATTTACAAAAGATGTAATTTAGTTAAACAAAATATTTTTTGGTAGATTAAGAAAACAAAAACTAAAACCTAAAAAAGGAGACAACTAACTCTGGCGGCGGAAGTTCCAGAACAAAACGCTCCTCGGACATGGCCACTCTCTCTTGGCCAAGGCATCCGCGCACTGATTACCTTCACGGAGAGAATGCTTCAATTCCACCTTCCAATCTTCCTTCAGTTGATTAAGCAGCAAGTTTTAAAGAAAAGAACTAGATGTATAAATGAAAAAGTAATGTAAATATATAAAATATATAGTTCAATTTGATGTAAATAACAGTACTGAAAATCGAATCAAACTAAAATAGAACAACTTAATTCAATTTTAAACACCTGCCATCTCAACATGGAATAAATGGGTTGTCAAGTGCATCAGTAACAACTATGATACAACCTACCCCTCACACAAGACAAAAGACAGACATAAAGAAAGAAGGAGCGCAAAAAGGAAAAAGAAATTATAAGTTCTAGGACCATATGATTGTCACCAATCTCTATTACATTATTTTTTTTATAAATTAAAAAATGTGATTAAGTATCCTATCATATAAATATACATTTTTAAAAAAGTATCATATAAATATTGACTCAGAGTACATACTTTTTTTTTATTTACTGGCAGACTATATTATATGTATTTATCTATTATTAATCTTAATTAATTTAAATTAAAAATATTATTGATGTTAATGTTAATGTTGATTATACTGTACTTACTCTTAAACCATACTATAATTGATCTGAAGAAAGACAATGGGCGTATACTGGTTTCAGTTCTGACATTGGCCCGACTACTTCATTTGGGCGGGTCCATCGTAGACTAAGTCAAACGTGTGTGCATTTTTTTTGGGTGCGTTAGAAAAAGGTTCAAGATGATGTATAATATAAGCCTGCAGGGGTTGCAAGTTATTTGGTTAATGTTAAAATTATGAATTTAAGTCATTTATTAAATAGTTAATATTAAGAAATCAAATTAATTTATATTAAAAGACTTAAAATTAATGATTACATGATTTTAATATATGGATGTTTGGTTTAAAAATATTAATAATTAATGATGTAAACTAAAAAATGGTAAATTAATAATTACTAGTATAATGAACAATTAATCAAGATAATGCCGGATTTGTAACTAGCCTGATTCATTGTTGACTTAAAAGTTATCTTTTTTTATATTTTAAAATTGTAACCTAACCCTCATACTGTACAGTATTTTTGTTAGATTATTTAGGTTAGTCTATCAGGTTTTAATTATTTTAAACCTTTAATTACCTAAAAATCTATCACGTGACTCATCATTAGTCATTATAAACTTAGCGTGAATTTTCATTAAAGAAGTGAGGGCTTTCTCTAATCTCTCCGAATAAACAAGACATGAATTTGTGTTCACTTGGCCACCATAATTTGGGTGGGTGGGTCATTTATATTCCATTCCCTGATTGTTATTACGTTTTTATTTGGTGAATAATTCCCTGCTATAACTACGCTCTATTATTTTCCAAGAGTGTACAGCGGCCCAGCTTGACTCATACAAAATGAATTATTGGTTTTTCTACAATTCAAGCCTTATGCTAGTTTAATATCCGAAGCTTCTTGCTGATGCCTTCGGAGTTTTATTCCTGAGGCAGTAGGTCTTGTTTTTGTTTCTGTTTCTTTAATTTTGTTAAATAATTTAATCTCTTAAATATTAAAATAAAAAACTCTTTAAAATTGATTCTTTAATTTACTTAAATACTTTTGTTACCTCAGTAATCATTTAAGAGACAGAGTAATAGCCAGAGACCAAATTCTTAATTATAATGAAGGGATTATTGCACTACAAAAAAGAAGAAGAAGAAGAAGGAATCTATTTATTGAGTAAAATATTCTGAATGGGTTGTTAAACGGAGGACTTTCTCTTTTCTGATGTTCTAGATGAAACATGACTGTAAGAAGAAGAGAACAAAGAGAAGGGGATAGATTTGGAGATAGGACCATGGAGCAAGCACGTGTTTTGATCTTTTTTATTTTATTTAAAAAAAGCAGTAATAAACAATAACGTGAGTTCAAGTGTAGTTAGCTGCTCAAGTTTGAACAGCCAACAACCTCAAGTGAGTAACTTAACTAACTCCACCATCTCTCCCACATGCTCAAACGCAAGAGGTCATCACCAACGCCTCCTTCTCTCGTACTTGATCACAATAATATCTTAAAAACATCATTTACAATTCTTCAATAATGTTGTCCATGTCCGTCTCTTTCAATTATTTCTACATCTTTTCTGTTGTTTTTCTCCTAACCTTCAATAATTTCCCACCAGCTTCCCTGGCCGCAAACAACACCCTCCCATGTCCTCTCAACATAACCGTCCTCCGCGTGGTGGGCGGCGGGCGGCGCCCCTCGTTGGACTCGGGAACGCAGTGCCACTACATCCTGCAAGCCCTCCACCTCCTCCAGGCCGACTACCTCCGTCGCAGCAGCCTCTTCGTTCCGCCGCTAAACACCTCGGAGTCCTGCTGGAACACCTTCCAGTCCTTCATCAACGAGTTCGACTCTAGCATCACCGACATCCGCTCCTCCTGCGGCTTCAGAACCGAGTGGATCTCCCAGGGCTGCATGAACATCACCACAAAACAACAATTCGAAGATATTGTTCCCCGCAACGCAATCCAACCCGTCAAAGATGACTGCAACCAACCCCTCGATAACAACGCCCCCTGTGCCCTCTGCACCACCAAGCTCTCCGGCATGCTTTCCTACTTAACCGGAACCACCCAAGGTAACGTCACAGACTGCAGAGCCTACACTCAAATCTACGCCGCTTCTCTCTCTGATCAGTACGGAGTCACCGATCCCGGAACCTCCAAGTGCCTCTTCGGTCTCGATTTTTCCTCTTCCGGCTCCGGTGGTAATCGACGAAGAACCATTGTTATTTCGGTTGTTTCCGTTTTCTGTGTGGTTTCTTTGTCTGTGTTTGTTTCCCTTTGGGCTTATTTAAGATTCAAGAAGAGGAAAGAGGTTGAGAAAAGGATGGGTGCTGGAATATCTGAGTTAGGTTTGGGTTCTGGCTTGGATTCTATTAACCAGAGTACCACTTTGATTAGGTTCACTTTTGATGACATTAAAAAGGCTACCAGGAACTTCTCCAGGGATAACATAATCGGAAGTGGGGGTTATGGGAATGTTTACAAAGGGATGTTATTGGATGGTAGCCAAGTTGCCTTTAAAAGGTTTAAGAATTGTTCTGTTGCTGGGGATGCTAGCTTCACTCACGAGGTTGAGGTTATTGCGAGTGTGAGGCATGTGAATCTTGTTACCCTAAGAGGCTATTGTACTGCTACGACCAATTTGGAAGGTCACCAGAGGATTATTGTCACTGATTTGATGGAAAACGGGAGTCTTTATGATCATTTATTCGGTTCAGCTAAGAAGAAACTTAGTTGGCCAATTCGTCAAAAGATTGCTCTAGGGACCGCTAGGGGGTTGGCTTATTTGCACTATGGAGCTCAACCTTCCATCATCCATAGGGATATTAAGGCTAGTAACATACTTCTGGACCACAATTTTGAAGCCAAGGTTGCGGATTTCGGGTTGGCCAAGTTCAACCCTGAGGGGATGACTCACATGAGTACTAGAGTGGCTGGGACTATGGGATATGTTGCTCCTGAGTATGCTTTGTATGGACAATTGACAGCGAGGAGTGATGTGTTCAGCTTCGGTGTTGTGCTTCTTGAGCTCTTGAGTGGGAGAAAGGCACTTCAAACCGATGATGATGGCCAACCTGCCGCACTCACTGACTTTGCTTGGTCGTTGGTTAGGAATGGTAGTGCTTTGGATGTTGTTGAAGATGGTATTCCAGAACCTGGTCCACCAGAAGTTCTTGAGAAGTATGTGTTGGTTGCTGTATTGTGTTCTCATCCTCAGCTATATGCTAGGCCTACAATGGATCAGGTTGTTAAGATGCTTGAGACTGATGAATCTGTGCCCTCTTTGATGGAAAGGCCAATTCCTTTTATTGCTGGGAGGCTTGATATTGAAAAATCTGCTCTGAGTAACTCGGGTCAGCTCTGTAGTCCTACTGGTTATCAAGCATATACATTACAAGCTCGACGCAAATCTAATACTAAGGAGGAAGAACGAGAAGAGGAAGAAGAAGATGAAGGAAGTTCGGTGGCTGAGACTGTGACCACGGATTGAAATTGGGGAAATTGTATTGTTTTCCCACTGGCTGGTGTAGGCATGATTTTTTTATACATTCAGATTTTAGATTGTATTTGTATTTTTTTTTTTTTAAAAAAGGTTGTGTTGTAAAGGGAAAAAAGGTGTACAAAATTTGATTCTTTTTAGAGTTTATAAAGGAATATTGACAATGCCTTCCTCTTGCTCTCGAACAGCCCTAACAGATTGAACCTGAAGACACAAGAGATGAACTTTAACACGTTGAAGAACTTCCTCAATCCTCGGATACAGGTTCTTGTTCTTCTAACTAAGCCACACCTGGTACCGAAGACCCTTTTGATTTTCATCTTGTGGGTTTATACTTTTTCTATAGGGTGATTCCATGCCATTCCTCAGGATTCATCATTTTTCTGATTCAAAGGTAGCACTTCTTTCATGTTTTTTGCTTTTTCTTTTTCCAATTACCACAGTTAGACAGAGAAATAAAGGTCAAGCTCTATCGTTAATTTTATTTTCCATTTCTTACAAAATTAATAAAATATTAAAACATTATAGCCCTTACTTCATGATTGTAGTGTGTGAAAATTAACTAAAGACAATGCAAGTTCTGGCTTCTTGTTGGTGTTAGTGGTTCTAATAAGGAGGTGTCATTATTGTTGTTACCCAATGATGCTCTTGAACTGGGGACTGGGGAGGTTATCTTGTTCCAATGTGAAAAATAAATATTAAGGACTAAATTATATATAGTAGCATTGAAATAGAAGGGATATTCTTTCTACACAGGTTGGAAAGGGAATCTCAGGACCATGGTAAGAGGCGTATTTCCCTACTTCACAGATATAGACGAAAATATTTTTAAATAATGATGAATAAAGGATAAAAGATTAGGATTTATGACGGAAAAGTAGCCTAATAAAAAAAAGTGTGAAATGAGATATATTCATTATTCAATGGCAGTAGAGTATGTTGATTGTCGATGTCTTGCTTAATGCTTATCTTTATGCAGCAGTTGTCATATAAAATAAAAGTAATAAGTTGAAATGGGATCTAGTTTTTCTTTTGCAAAAGTTTTTCTTACATTACATGCGTGCTTGTTTCAAAGTGGCATTTTGACTAGAAAAATCAAATGTTGATTGAACTTTTTTTGAGAGAAGTGTTGATTGAAGTTAATAATTGTTACTTCCACTTTTTTTTTTGCAATTGGACATATTTAGAAAATTATTTGTTGAATAATTTCCAAACACGCAATATATATGTTACTTTTTTTAGAAACAAGGCAAGCAATTAGTTAACATAGTTGACGCTAGATTTGCTTTTGGTACAACAGTTTACTTTCAATGTCAATTGTGGATGTCGATTTGCTACAGTTAGAGAGACAAGCAAAACATAATCTTTGCTATTTTATTTTTCAAACTTTATAAAATGTAATAATGAAATACTACTACTATAAGTTAATGGAATTGGATATTTACTCGAAAAGCAAAAAAATTATAAAGTGTAAATAAGGAAATTTATCGATTAATTAATCCAGGCGGACTCTGTTTATACTTTATATTGATGCTTGGGTGGATTATTCTATTTCTTGATAAACTGGCCCAACTGGCTTTTGTTTTATTTATTGGACAACATCATAAGGCAATCAGAGACAACGTCATACTCCACAGCTGGCATCAGAGACAAATATACAGCTTCCGCTGTTTAAATATTAGGATTACAAGGTGTGGTTCTCATATAAATTAATGCACTCTTTGTTGGACAGTATAAGGCAATAGGCTGAATGTAATAAATTACTCAAAAGCTTTACTGCAAGCACATCTTGAATTCTAAGATTTCATCGTTACAAGAATAAGTTCTTCCAAAATGAGATCTTTTTGTATATTATTAAAAAAAGAATAACTTTTTTATTTTTTCTTTTTTTTCATATTTCAAAATGATATTTCCTATTAAATAAAAAAAATGTAAGAGATTTTGAGAAATCTTTAATCCTATGTGGCATAATAAAATTTACTAAAAAAATAATAAAATTTCAATTTGAAATCTACCACTAAAAATACTCTTAATAAATTAAGCTTTAATTGGTGTTATGTGGTGTAATTGACGATAACAATAAACCAGTTTGTTGACGCTATACAGATTAAATAAAAAATAAAAGATAAAATTATCAATCTGATACAATTACTATTAATAGTGTCGTTTTGTCTGTGTGATCTGTTTAGCTATATAATTATAATTATAGTTTTTAAGAGAATTATAATATTGTTAGTTAAAGTTTAAATTATGACTTAATATAAACAAAATTAAAAATAAATTTACTTTTTACTTGTTTACTTTAAAAAAAAAATTGCATTCTTTTGTGCCAAAATCAATCTCTAACAAATTTCCAAGGGGATTTGCGGATCAAACAGAAAAAAAAAGTATTAGCATATTATATAGCTAACAAATTGACAATAATTGAGTAATGTGCAATCCTATCCTTCTGCTGATTGACACAGAATCTCCTTTCTTTAAAAGCAGATAATTTCATGAAGGTATTTTCACTACAAGATCAAGTTCCTGCCTCACAAAACAAAACAATGTAGGGTCTTCAACCTCACTTTGGAAGATATGCCGTCCTTTTAGAGGGTATTTGGAATTTCGACCTTTGTATTTTTTTATTTTTTAAAAAAGTTTAATTGATTCAATGATTTTATATATTTAAGGAGATATTTTTTTTATAAAAAAAACTCTTCAAAGAAACTAGAAAAAAGAAGGAATTTCTTTTAATATTTTCTCAAGTAAACTTAATTAAACGTGTACTTCATTCTCATATTAAAATAGTTTGAAATGAATGGAGGTTCTTCAAGGTAATTTGAAAAGAAATTATACTTTCATTATAAGTGGAAGGTTGATTGGATGAATTAATTTGTGTTATCATCAAATAAGTTGTTCGATTAAATATTATAGTTCAGCTCTTAGGTAGAGTACAAAGCGAATCCTCTATTTCTACAAAATGTAACTTCCCTATGGTGAAGTCTACTTAAATGAGTAGAATCTTAGGCTAGTGGATAAAATCATGGGAACTAGCTCCACAATTGAACGAGTAGATCAAAGTTAGCATCTAACGTGGACAACCAAAACCATGCCATAAGTTGAAGACAAATTGATTGACTTCTCAATTGTGGATTGACGGGCATTGACCTATACACTTCCAAACATGAGCATGCACTACATATGTCATCGTTGGGTGCATGGCTAGGATGATACGTTCCAATTTGATAAAGGGTTTACATATGCTGTTAGGCTGTTTATTCTTGGCAAACAATTTATATTTTAAAAAACAAATAAATAAGCAAAACCAAATATTATAGCTGCTGAAATTGGCTAATCTAACATATTTGGGCTGGGACATATGTAGTATGTTTTGTTGGGAGGAACACCTTTCTG
The DNA here is from genome assembly GCA_007407185.1 of Glycine tomentella. Lineage (NCBI taxonomy): Eukaryota > Viridiplantae > Streptophyta > Magnoliopsida > Fabales > Fabaceae > Glycine > Glycine tomentella. The sequence goes on from PYAF01001862.1 coordinate 597,103, forward strand.
TACCAACGAATAGAGAGTCACAACAAACTCAACCCTAAAAAACAGATCAGAATAATGCGGAAACGTGAACAATAAAAAAACGTGAGAAAGAACAACAGAGAAAAACACAATCAAATCGCTTTACGTGGGAGAAAACCTTCTTCAACACGAAGAGGAAAAACCCACGGGACTTACTCTAGAAATATCTCACGCTTGATTGCCACGAGATTTTCCTTCCAACAAACGTCATCAAATATCCCGTAGTCGACTTTCTCGAGTAGGAATCTCCCCCTAAATCAGCATTCGAGTAGCCTTGCAACCCGGCTTCACCATCTCCAAAACGAAGACACAAATTGGTCGTACCCCGGAGGTACCTGAAGATCCACTTCATTACTTCCCAGTGCTCTCTATCGGGATTTGAAAGATACCGGCTCACTACTCCAACTGCATACGCCGGGTGGAGTCTACTGCAAACCATTGCATACATCAAACTTTCGACTGTAGATTGGTACGAGATCTTCTCCATCTCCTCTTTGTCTTCATCTGATCTCGGACATTGCCTCTCATTCAGCTTCAAATGTTCGGTCAAGGGGGTGCTTACTGTATTGGCTTTGTCCATGTTGATTCTCTTCAAGATCTTCTCAACATATTTCTCTTGACTTAGCCACAGTAGCTTTTTCTTTATATCCTGGATAATCTTAATTCCGAGAATCTGCTTTGCTGGACCAAGGTCCTTCATCGCGAAGGAAGAATTCAACGCCTTCTTTAAGGCAACAATCTTCATCTTGTCTTGCCCTACTATCAGCATGTCATCCACATACAACAGCAAGATCAAGAAATCACCAGTCTCATACCTCTTCACAAATACACAGTGGTCGGCATCCGTCTTCATGAATCTATGTTCTGTCATGAAGGAATCAAACTTCTTGTACCACTGTCAAGGTGCTTGCTTCAAGCCATAGAGACTGTTCTTCAGTCAGCATACCATGCCTTCACATCCCAGAGCTTCAAACCCTTCTGTTGCTTCATGAAAATCTCTTCCTCCAGCTCACCATGAAGAAATGTCATTTTCACATCCATCTGTTCTACCTCCAGTCCATTGTAGCTGTCATGGTTAACACAGTCCAGACCGAGGTCATCTTCACAACAAGAGAGAAAATCTCATCAAAATCCATCCCCTTCTTCTGATTACAGCCTTTCACTACAATCTGGACTTTGTATCCCAGCTTCTTGTCATTCTCCTCATGTTTGATCTTATACACCCACTTGTTCTTCAAAGCTTGCATTCCTTTAGGTAGCTCGGTCAGCTCATAAGTTTGATTCTCTTGCAAGGATCTCATCTCATCCTGCATGGCCTTCTCTCATTCATCATTCTCTGGGCTCTCCACCACCTCATCATAACTCTGAGGTTCACCATCTTTAGCAATTATGGTATATTCATCAGGTGGATGCCTTGTAAAAGATCTTCTTTCTCTAGTGGGATATCTCAGCTAGGGATGGCAAAACGGACCTGGCCCGGCGGGCCGGCCCGTTTAACCCACGAAAAAATGTGGGTTGGGTTGAGACTTTGAGCCCACATTCATTAAACGGGGCGGGCCGACCCGGCCCACAAAAATGTGGGCCAAATGTGGGCTAGGGGTGGGCCAGCCCACCGGGCCAGCAGCCCACCAATAAAAAATAATAATATTTAATAGGTAATTAAATGAGTGACTTAGAGGGAGAGTGACTAAAAAGAAGTTAATGATTTTGAATCCTTAACCCTAATACATTTTTATTTGGAACCTAATAATGAGTTATACTACATGTATGTTTTGATTGTCTGCATCATTGTGAAGCAAATTTCTAAGAATTTGTTAAGACTTAGGAGCTAATTGAAAATCATTGTTAGATATGTATTTCGTGCTTGCTTTTACTTCTATTAGGCATGTATTATATATTAAAAATCATTGTTATAAGATTAAGTTAGTACATTATTAATTTTTAGTATAAATAATTACATTTGAATTTTTTAATAATTATTTTACCTTTTTAAATTTTTTATTTATTTTTTAAGTGGGCTGGCCCGCTGGCCCACTAACCCACTTTAAAGTGGGGCGGGCTAGTATTTTCAGCCCACTTTGCAAAAGTGGGCCAGCCCGGCCCGACCCACTTTTTTAGTGGGTTGGGCCAGCCTGGCCCGTTTTTGGGTGGGCTGGCCCACTTTGCCATCCCTAATCTCAGCTGTTCTTCTTCTTCATCCTCAGAACCCGATTCTTCACTCTCAACCCGGATCCCGGTATCATTGTCTTGTTGCTGGTCATCATCTTCAACATCGCCTCCAGCAATTTCTCCACTGGTTTCTCCCCCTGCTTCAGCATACACACGAGCGACGGGTTCTTCACTTCGGACAATAACCTGGACTTGGAGCTTCGAGATGTCATGGATGGTCTCATCCTCATGGAAAACTACATCTCGGCTTCTCACAATCTTCTTGTTGATTGGATCCCACAGTCTGAAATCAAACTCGATTTTCAGCGAACCGAGGTATATGCAATCCTTCGTCTTCGCCTCTAGCTTTGCTCTTTCATCTTTAGGGACATGCACAAAGGCTCGACATCCAAACACCTTCAGGTGATCATAGGTCACTTTCTGACCTGTCCAGACTTCCTCTGGAAATGCTGTTCCTTTCCATTACAACCTCTCTGTTCTCTATCTTAGGGTTATTAGAGCTAACCACCTTATAGGCGATTCATAGACCCTCAACAGGATCTATCCTGGCCCAACCAAGATCTTAGAGTCTCCCTAGACTCTGCATAAACTAGTTCAAAGCATTCAGTTGCTTAACCACTCTATACCTTAAGAATAACCAAGTCATTCAAAATAATCAATCCAACGCTTAATTACCTTCTATAGGGTCTCCTAAACACTTTTAGTAAAAGCACATATGCTCATACATGTCATGATTCCCTCCATTTGACTAACATTCTTCCTACTCATACATATCTTAGAGTCAAAATCAAACTTCATCAATATTCATGATTCAAAGCTCAGTATTCATCAGAACAACCTCCTGAGCATACTTTTCTAAAGAAACCAAGCTTAATTCCAACCCTAACACAATTGAGTTACTATTCATCCTAAGAACCATTTCACAAATCAATCGGTAAAACTTGAGTTTCTTACCTCTAAACAGTCGAGGAATGTTGGAGAATCACTTCTCCAAGCTTTAGAATCCTTGAATCGCCTTCTTTCCCCTCCAAAACTCAGTTTTGCAAAGTCCCCTGGAGAACAGGATCTCTCCGATTGATGATTCTCTCGAAGAATTGAAGCTGGAATCTAGTTTTTGAAGGAATTCTAATCAACTTTCTAGTTGGGTAGGAAATGTTTAGATGAAGTTTGGTAAAAGATATGGAGCTTTCTAAGCTCTTTAATGGTGGAAACGGAGTAGGGAGGAAGATGATTGTTTTTGGCCCCAAAAACGCGTAAATGACCTTTTATAGTGACCCAGATCATGCCCTGGCGCTGATCGCGCCAAATTCCAGAGAAAATATGCTTTCTGGAGCACTTCTGGTGCTAACCGCGCCACCATGGCACTATCCGCGCCAAAATCCAGAGAAAACATGTTTTCTGGGGCACTTCTGGTGCTAACCTGGCGCTATCAGCGTCAGGACCATTTCCGTCGCTAACGACACCAATTTTTTTATTTATTTTTACTTTTTTTTAGAAATCAAGGTTATTATACTTTTGACAACCCGGTGTTGGATAGCATACATCAGACCTTCTCTTCAATAGTCTGGTTCATCCTCTCAGCGAGTCCATTCAGCTGAGGAGTCTTGGGGGGCATCCTCTCAAGTCAGGTCCTGGCTTCTCTACAGTAAGCTTCAAAGGGACCACGATACTCACCATCATTATTAGATCTGACCACCTTCCACCTCTTGTCAGTCTCCCTTTCCACCATGGCATGAAATTCCTTAAATGATCGGAGAACCTGGTCCTTGGTCTTCAACAGGTAAACCCACACCTTGCAGGAATGGTAATTAATGAATGAGACAAAGTACTGCGCTCCTCCAAGTGATCTCTCCGACATGGAACAAACGTCAGTATGGACGATGTCAAGTATGCATCTTCGTCTTCTACCTCTTGTCAGTCTCCCTTTCCATCATGGCATGAAATTCCTTAAATGATTGGAGAACTTGGTCCTTGGTCTTCAACAGGTAAACCCACACCTTGCAGGAATGGTAATCAATGAATGAGACAAAGTACTGCGCTTCTCTAAGTGATCTCTCCGACATGGAGCAAATGTCAGTATGGACGATGTCAAGTATGCACCTTCGTCTTCTGGGTTGATCTGGTCTCACAAACGAAACTCGGTGCTGCTTTCCAGCTAGGCAGTGCGAGCAACTCTCCAGCACTTGACCCTTCAACCCGGTCAATATCTCTTTCTTCTCCAGAATCTCAAGCCCTTTCTCACTCATGTGGCCAAGACGTTTGTGCCACAGTTCCAGGCTTGATCCATCAAAAACAGTATTGGCTTCACTGCTAGTTATCCTCCCTTGCATCACATACAAGGAGCATTCTTTCTTTCCTCTGGCCATCACCAAATTTCTTTTGGCCAGCTTCCATCTATAGCCCTCAAAGATGTTCACTAACCCGACAGCATCAAGCTTTCCCACTGAGATTAGATTCAACCGCATGTTAGGTACATGCCTCACGTCCTTCAACATGAGTTGGAACCTTACTTCCGAGGTCAAGGTCACATTGCCAACACCAACAATCTTGCTGGTCACCTGATTCCCCATTTTCACAGCTCCAAAATCTCCTTTCCTGTAGGAGGAGAAAAACCTTCTGTGAGGGCTCACATGGAAAGAGACACCTGAATCAACTATCCAGGCATAGTCATTGAAGGCAACATTCAAAAAATCATCTCCGAGAAGAAATATCTCAGCCCCAGCATTGGCAACCACCGTTGTAGTGCTCTTCACCTCTTTCTTCTTCTACATGCTCTGGTCTGACTTCACAGAGCCACTCTGCTCATCTCTCTACAGAGTCAGCAGTCGGTCTTCTTGTGTCTAGGCTTCCCGCAGCAGAAGCACTTCAGTTCGCTCTTCGGTCTTGACCTATGAGTCTTCTTCTGAATCATGGACTCCAGCTTGTTCCATAATTTGTACGCATTAGTGAACTCGAACACACGCTCAAAGAGACTTTTATCAATATACTTCCTGATCATAGCTACTGCCTTACGACTCAGGATCTCCCACTCCTTGTCGGTCTTCCCTGCTGGTCTCTCATCAAGGACAATGGGCTCGTGCAAATCCTTGTGATATAGATGATCTTCCATCATCGACCTCTAGTAGGTAAAGTTGTCCGCGGTCAACTTGAACATATCCCCATCATGGGTTATGCTACCACTGGTCTTTATCCTGTCTCTTTCTCCTTTAGAACCCTTCAGCCCAGGCTCTGATACCAGTTTTGTTGGGAGGAACACCCTTCTGTACCAACGAACAGGGAGTCACAACAGACTCAACCCTCAAAAACAGATCAGAATAATGCGGAAACGTGAACAATCAAAAAATGCGAGAAAGAACAAGAGAGAAAAACACAATCAAATCGCTTTATGTGGGAGAAAACCTTCTTCAACACGAAGAGGAAAAATCCACGGGACCTATTCGAGAAACAATCCACTATTATCAATAATGGTTACAATCAATTTCAACAATCTTTTGCTGGAGACACTCAACCTCACCAACAGTGGTGGAACCTCTCTCTACAAGGGTTGCTCACTCAACCTCTCGGAGACTCACTCACAGAAAAGCTCTCTCTTCTCTGCGCTCAAATGAAAATTCTCTCCACTCTCTGGAATCCTGAATTCTACCGCCTCCATCTATAAATGTCATATTTATAGAAAGGAATTAGGTTTAGGGATTTCAGCGCCCTTAACTGCAAGTGGGCCGGGGTCAGCCCCTTGGGAATTAGGCCCAAGTCAACAAATCCCTTTTTCAACACATTAGGATTTGGGCCAAGCATTAAAACGGAAATATCCAACACGTTTTAGGTCAACATTAACTTGCATAATGAAGGAGAAAATGCTAAATATAGCTCCATTTTATTACCCCCTAAATTTCCCTCTCCGTAACTCTTAGCCATACCCCCTTCCATTGTGTTTCCCATTAACACGACACCCACCAACATATGCAACTTCCAGAAAGGTATTCAGTTTTAAGTGAAAGGGTCACAGTGTTCCTAACTTCCTATGACCTTGCCTTTGCTAATTGGCATGACGACTAAGTCATTCAAAAATGGCCACATAAAAGTTAGTGGTAGAAAGTAAGAAAAATATTCGGTTGTTGTTTCCTTTTACTACTTGACTACTCTTCCTAACATTTCCATGGCGGCCTCTTTTTCTGTTTTTTGTTTTTCACGACTTTTCTTTGAGTCAATTACAACAAGACATAGCTCCTGATTGTTTCAGCTTCGGTCTTGTAATGAAAGCATGTTGTATACTAGATAACTACATGTATTTGGGCAGTGTGGCATTTTTTTGTTTGCATCATTGCATGCCTTGTACAAGCAGTATATATCAGGGTGGGAGCTGTTCGTCTTCAATTTACTACGGCGATCTCGGTAACATTACTTTTCCTTTTCCCGACATCCGTCGCTACCGAGACTGTTGGCGATACATGGCTGTGATGACCATGAACACGCAGGTGGATCAGTGCAACTCCATTTATGGGTGTGAGTGTGACGAGGAACATGTAAGTGTGGTATTCATGGAAACACAACGGGGGTGGCTTACACACGTTATGGAAAGGGTAATGTAGAAAAAAGGGAGGTATATTTAACAATGTGAGGAGTATATTTAACATTTTCCGTGAGGAGGTATATTTAAAAATTTGTGATTTTAGTTTTTTATTTTAAAATAATATTTTAATTTTTTAATTTTAGTGAATTTTTAATTTTATCTATGTTTTTTTTTATATTTTGATTCAATTAATTCATAGGCCTAATATTTTTTTAATGTATTATAAAAATGATTTAATTAATTATAATGTAAAAGAAATAAAACATAAATAAAATTAAAGATTATATCAAAATTATAGATTTTTTTTAAAATTTGAGGATCAAAATTGTGAATTTTTGATTAAATATTTTTATTTTAAAATATAAAAATTAAAATTACAATTTTTTTAAATAAAGTGATTAAATATCTTTATTTAAAGAAAAACTAAAATTACGACTGGAGTAAAATAAAAAGTTAAAATTTCATTTTATTTATTTATTTATTTATGAAAACTATCTAAACACACTATGGACTTGGGAGGCCCATTTATGGAGAATTTCTATGTCGCATCAGAAGTTATCAATTCTAGCTTCAACATCTTCGAAGCACTAGACGCGAAAAATGACTTTAACACAGGTATTTCTAAACACGCACTATATCGTCATCATTCAATTGGTCGAATTCAAATCAAAGATGTGAGTTTGTTGACATTAATACGCGTAGAAATCAGGAATACATTTAGAATCGTGTGCAGAAAATGCTAGGAAGAGAGTACTAGTTCTTTTCATATGGTCCCACCGGCAAAAGCATACAATGTTTGACTAATAGCCAATAGTAGTAACTAACCGAGCTTAGGTTATGTTGAGTTCCAGGAAAGTGTCCTGAATCTCAGGTGGTCTCAAATTTTCTACTTTTGGTGTGACAAAAGGAGTTACAGAGAAAAAAACCGTATTCTTAACAAATTTAATAACGACAACCTCATCATACAACAAAAGCAACAAACAGCAGACAACATTAATCATACAATCCTCTCAAATTACAAATCTTGTTTAGATCACAGTCACAAACCAAAACTCCAAATGCCACTCTTCGTGTTCCTTGTGATCTTTCTCACGTCCCCAACCCTCTCCCTCTCTGTCCCATCATCATGTCCCCTCAACACCACCCTCCTCCGTTCACAACCCTCCTCCGCCACGCGCTGCCATTACATCCTCCAAGCCATTCGTATTCTCCAATCCGATTACCTCCACCGCACCGGTTTATTCTTCCCTCCTTCGAATTATTCCTTCTCGTGCTGGAACACTCTCCAATCTTCAATCAACCAATACGACATTCGCTCCTCTTGCAACCTCTCTTCTTCCTCTTCCATCTCCCTCTCCTGCACCAACATCACCACCAAATCCCAATTCGAAGCATCTCTTCC
>PYAF01001862.1:605361-650459 GCA_007407185.1 Glycine tomentella
GTATTCTCCAATCCGATTACCTCCACCGCACCGGTTTATTCTTCCCTCCTTCGAATTATTCCTTCTCGTGCTGGAACACTCTCCAATCTTCAATCAACCAATACGACATTCGCTCCTCTTGCAACCTCTCTTCTTCCTCTTCCATCTCCCTCTCCTGCACCAACATCACCACCAAATCCCAATTCGAAGCATCTCTTCCCAACTCCGCTCTTAAACCCGTGTGGAACACTTGTAACCAGTCTCTTAAGAGTTCCTTAGCTTGTGCTCGCTGCAAAGAAGCTTTGTCCAAGTTGGATTCTTTTCTCACGGAACCATCATCTGGAGAATTCGTTGATTGCAAGGCTATTGCTTCTATCTATGCCGCTTCCTTCTCCGATTTAGAAGACTCCGGAACCGCTAAGTGTTTGTTCGACTTCGGTTTTTCTTCCTCTTCGGTTTCCAGTGTAAAGCGTCGAAACATTCTTGTTGTGGTTTTTTCTATCTTGGCCTTCTTGTTGCTGGTCTTTGGTGCTTTATGGGCTTACTTTAGATTCAAGCAGAAGCAGAAGAAAAAAGATATTGGTAAAATTGAGATGGGTTTGCGTTTGGGTTCTATGAACCAGAGTACCACTTTGATTAGGTTCACTTTTGATGAGATTAAAAAGGCTACTAGGAATTTTGCTGTTGACAACATAATTGGGAAAGGGGGTTATGGGAATGTTTATAAAGGGGTGCTTTTTGATGGGACTCAAGTTGCACTGAAAAGGTTTAAGAATTGTTCTGTTGCTGGGGATGCTAGCTTCACTCATGAAGTGGAGGTAATTGCAAGTGTTAGGCATGTCAACCTTGTTGCCCTCAGAGGTTATTATACTGCCACAACTAATTTAGAGGGTCACCAGAGGATTATTGTCACTGATTTGATGGAAAATGGAAGTCTTTATGATCATTTGTTTGGTTCTGCTAAGAAGAAACTTAGTTGGCCAATTCGTCAAAAGATTGCTCTAGGGACCGCTAAGGGGTTGGCTTATTTGCACTATGGAGCTCAACCTTCCATTATCCATAGGGATATTAAAGCTAGTAACATTCTTCTGGATCACAATTTTGAAGCCAAGGTTGCGGATTTCGGGCTAGCGAAGTTTAATCCCGAGGGAATGACTCATATGAGCACTAGAGTGGCTGGAACTAAGGGCTATGTTGCTCCTGAGTATGCTTTGTATGGACAGTTGACAGAGAGAAGTGACGTGTTCAGTTTTGGTGTTGTGCTTCTTGAGCTCTTGAGTGGGAAAAAGGCTCTTCATGTGGACAATAATGGCCAACCCTCTACACTCACTGACTTTGCTTGGTCATTGGTTAGGAATGGTGAAGCTTTGGATGTTATTGAAGATGGTATGCCAGAACTTGGTGCAACAGAACTTCTTGAGAAGTATGTGTTGGTTGCTGTACTATGTTGTCATCCACAGTTATATGCTAGGCCAACAATGGATCAGGTTGTTAAAATGCTCGAGACAGAAGAATTGGAAAAGCCAATCTCTTCTTTTGCTGGGAGGACTGATATTGATGAGAAATCCGTCGCTAGTAACTAGAGACTGCAGAGCTAATCCAACTTGTTAGCAGCACAAACATTGTAAAGTCACCTCACCACACTTCTATTTTAACAAAGGAAGCTTGGGGTCACTGTTAGCACAGTGAGAAATTGGAGAAATTAGAATGTCTTCAATTGACTAGTAGTGTAAGTACAACTTATTTGTACATTTAGATCATTGTTGATTAAATGTTTTCTGAAGAGTTTTCTATTGCAAAGCCCAAAAAGGGTGTACAAAAAATAGTTATTTTCGGCGTATTTAATGGCAGAAGAGTATGGTATGATCAAGTTTTGATGATTGTATTTAAAAAAATAAAGTTTTGCTGATAGCTTCACTATAACTAATCATTCATATTAAAAGACTTAAAAAAGTAAGACGTTTGTGTTTCAGACTATAAGTAAGATTTTTCATATTTTAAAGAAAAAATCATTTTTTTGACAAAAAAGAAATACATTTTAATCCATTAATAAATTACAAATTTACGAAGAAACTATTGAGTTGAGATATTTCAAAAGGGATACCGACATGGACCCACAAAAACTATAGAATTTAAATTATAACACGCCGAACCGTAATTCACTGTCACGTCGCATCGACACTTGTCATCATGAATTGAGATTGAGATATTTTTTACCTCTCATGAATGAATGGAGTTCATCGCGCAAGTTATACCCTCTTTCACAGTCACCAAACCTTGGAGATAAATAGAATGTTGAAGACTCTAACGCAATTATTGTTCCAAGACAGATAGTACAATACCAGGACACAATTTTCCAAATTTTGATAATGAACTCAGTACACTATTGTGTCCATACTCCCACATCCATCCAATAACATGAGATCTAGATTCTGGTTGCGCCAATTGAAGATAATAACGCCATATAAGTGCCAGTTTTGTGTGGGACACTTCTAGCTGTCGTAGTAACATTTATACCTCATGTTTATGAGAGGAAAAAAGTTCACTTGCTTCCACAACAGCATACTTACTTGCGTTTTGGTCGTTTTTTTTACTATACATACACCATATCAATATTACATAAACCAAGGAATTGAACTAGTAACTGATAACGCATAGAACTGAAAATGGCGATCAAAGAAGATGTGGAGGATGGCACGCAGAAAGGAATCAGAGAGCCACTTGTTGTGGGGGAACAGAACCACCATGCAAACAAAGGGCATCCATGGATGGTTTACTTTAGTACATTTATTGCAGTGTGTGGTTCTTATGAATTTGGGGCCTGTGTAAGTTTGTAGTTTATAGTTGAACTTTGTGTAACATAAGTACGTTACATTCCTAATTCCCAGTAGAGAGGATGTTGTAAAGTTGAAATCCAAAATGGAAGCACTTATTGGGATTTTTTGTACAAGAAAATGAAAAAGAAATCTGAGAGCAGATATATGCTAATTTAATTAACTGATATGTTTCTCTGTGGAATGATTATTATTCTGTTTTCAGGCTGGATATTCATCTCCCACCCAAGATGCTATCAGGAAGGATCTCAGTCTGTCTTTGGCAGAGGTAAGTCTGTTTTCATAGCTAGTCTTTCAGTAAGCTTAACGACGGCCAAGGATTGGTAAGAATAAGGATTATTTAACAAGAAATAAGTATAATTTTCTGATAGTATAAAGCTAGTTGATTATATCTGAAAAAAAGTATGTTGATGATCTAAAATCTAAAATCTTTAACAGAAAGATAGGCTAGACCTGGATTTGATCTTATTTTCTTTGCTTTTTCGTGTATTGATTGTACGCAGTACTCCTTGTTTGGATCCATCTTGACTTTTGGTGCAATGGTTGGTGCAATAACAAGTGGACCTCTTGCTGATTTTATTGGACGTAAAGGGGTAAGTTCAGAGAAATTATGATAGTTTTTTGCGATTAACTTGTTAGGTATTTTTATTTGGGGCATCCAAGTTGAGAAAATGTTGATTTTGGAATATATGCAGGCAATGAGAGTGTCAAGTGCTTTCTGTGTGGCAGGGTGGCTTGTTATTTATTTTTCTGAGGTTCTTACCACAACTTTGTACCATGTTTTTGCCATAACTGTTCTCCAACTCCAAGGATATAACCTAACAGAACTTTTTCTCTTTTATACAGGGTCCAGTGCCTTTGGACATTGGGAGGCTAGCAACAGGATATGGAATGGGAGTTTTTTCATATGTGGTTGGTTGTAGTTCTACTCACCCAAATACTACTTAATTGACAACGTTTCATTTCAGACAGTTACATGTTAGAATTATTATAAATTGACCATATATGTGATGGATTGTACAAGGTTCCTGTCTTTGTAGCAGAAATTGCACCAAAAGAACTCCGAGGGGCTCTGACTACCTTAAATCAGGTAGATTTCTTAAACAATTATTGTAACTTTGGAATCATTGGAGTCCGTATATAAGTGTGTGTGTGTCTTTACAGTTAACAGATTTAATCTGTACTAAACAGTATGCAATAATGGTAACAAAGACATCTAAGTCTTGTTTTTTATTTCCCCTTGCAGTTCATGATAGTTACTGCTGTGTCTGTTTCATTCATAATTGGAAATGTACTTTCATGGAGGGCTTTAGCTATAATTGGTGAGTCTTTCGTATTTGAATCCAATTTCAAGTTTCAAAAACAAGGGTATAGCCTTACTGGCAGTCAGAACAGAAAATTTTATGAAATTAGAAATTTAATGATACTTTGCTAGAGTACTTACTCGTTAAGTGTTTGCCATTGCAGGTTTCATTCCCACTGCTGTATTGGTTTTGGGTCTGTTTTTCATTCCGGAGTCTCCTAGATGGCTGGTAAGAAATTAATTTACATGTTCATGTGTTAATAAGAGGACAATATGCAGCAGTTTGCATAAACAATTATTGCAGGCAAAGAGAGGACATAAAAAAGATTTTGTGGCAGCACTGCAAATACTTCGTGGCAAAGATGCTGATATATCTGAGGAGGCAGAGGAAATTCAGGTGCCTGAACTGTTGTTAGTTTTAGATATAATTCTGCGACTTTGCCGCGAAGCTCAATGTTAAAAGACAAAGCATTCTTAAGATACTGTGGTTAAGTTGGTGTATTTGTCACTGCCACACAGGATTATATAACTAGTTTGGAGCAGCTCCCAAAATCCAGTCTGCTGGAATTGTTTCATAGAAGATATTTGCGCTCAGTCACTGTAACTATACCTCTCTCCGTTCCAAAGTATTATTGAAATCTGCTTTCTTTCTCCTTTTGGATAATGCCATTAAAATATCACTTCACTTTCTTTAAGGATGTTTTTGGTAGACTAAGTATAGGGGTGAAAAATAAAATGAATTAAAAATGATTTTCAACCAAGAACGAAGATGATTTAGTTTATTTTCTCTACTTTCTTGTGTTTTTGTTGTATCAAGCAAATCTGAAGTGGCTTTCTTTCAAAATTTTCATCTTTCCATTTTTCATGAACCTAAGCAGTGAAGATCAACAGATAACTAATATTTATATATCAATGGCCAGATTGGAATAGGCCTTATGGTCTGCCAGCAGTTTGGGGGAATCAATGGAATTTGCTTTTATACCAGCAGTATTTTTGAACAAGCAGGTATATACATATGAGAATTGTTGTAATCATAATAGTGCATTTGGTTCAAAGTCAGCATTCCAAGTCTCTGTCACCATTTCCATATAACCTATAACCACACTTCCCATTGAAAGTATGCTTGTAAAATTGAATAAACCTCATGAAGCATTCAAATTTTTATTTTTTTGGCAATGAATATTTGTGGATTTTATGTCAGGATTTTCTCCGACCATCGGGACTATAACATATGCTTGCCTTCAGGTTCTTAATTTTAACTTAGTCACTAGTTTTTTGTAAGATCTGATACTCGTTTTCCCCAAACCAACTCATCTTGATTTTTTCTTTTGCAGATTGTGATCACAGGTCTTGGAGCAGCCTTCATAGATAAAGCTGGCAGGAAGCCCTTACTTCTGGTAAGTCCAAAGCACAAAACAGTTTATCTAGAAACTTTCATTAGCTTATGAAGATCCCTTTTGTGAATAATTAATAGTAACATTCTTTTTGTTCTTTCTTGGTTTCATTTTAGTTATCTGGATCGGGATTGGTCGCAGGATGTATATTTGCAGCAGTTGCATTCTATCTCAAGGTACATTCCAACTGGGAACCCTATAGCTTCCGGTTTTTAATCCTGATAATTATATGAAAGTATATCCTTATGTGAAATAGGTTCACGAGGTGGGTGTTGAGGCAGTCCCAGCACTTGCCGTAACAGGCATACTGGTATGGTGGCCATTACTATTTCTTTCTTGATGATTTTCTTGGATGTGTCTCAAATGTGAACTCATCCTCCATGTGACATTTTTTTGGTGATATTAGGTCTACATAGGATCATTCTCAATAGGAATGGGAGCAATTCCATGGGTTGTGATGTCTGAGGTACTTACCTCCCCTCCTTTCTCTTCTTTCAAGTTTTAATTTCACTAAGATAAGCACAAGTGACGAGATGCAGATTAATTAAACATATACTATATGGAATTTCTAGAATAACAATTGCACATTGTTGATCCCCCCTGCTGTAATTACATGTATTTTCTTGATTTGGGGAGAAGCTAGTTGTGTGTGTTAATAGGCAAAATCAACTTAAAAATTCGCCACTTATAAACTCTGATCTCTGTTTTCAGAATCAGCAAGACTTATTTTTAGCTAGCGAAGAGACATAAAACTCACTCAAATGTTACCTTTGGTGTTACAGATATTTCCTGTCAATATTAAAGGGCTAGCAGGAAGTTTGGCCACATTAACGAACTGGTTTGGTGCATGGTTATGTTCCTATACTTTCAACTTCCTCATGAGCTGGAGCTCCTATGGTAAATAAATACAGGTCATGTTTTTTAGTTTTATTTCAATTAAGGGTGTAATGATCATCATTATTATACGATAATTGGTTTACCAATTGGAAATAAATCGTAAAGATTGAAGTTGAGGAAACATGTATAACTAGTAAGTTTTCTTGTGTACGATTTGCAGGTACCTTCATCCTTTATGCAGCAATTAATGGACTGGCTATATTATTTATAATTGTTGCGGTGCCAGAAACCAAGGGCAAAAGCTTGGAACAATTACAAGCAGACATTAACTAATAGGAAGCAGGATTTTTGTGATTTGCAGAACAGTGTACGGTGATTAAATCATCACTAGCCACATTATTTGTCGTAGGTTTGCTTGTGTACTGTTGATTGAATTTTTTTCTCAAGGTTTATAATTTACATTGGTTGTCTTAAATGTCAATGATTCATGAAATATACTCCAGTCATTAATTTAAATTTTGAAGTTGCATTTTAGCTCCGTAAAGAAAAAAAAAATTACTAGCGTTAAACAATAAGAGGTCAAAATTATTGAAATGATATGGCTTACAAGTAATTAATTTACAAGGTAAACTTAACCACCACAACAATTAATATAGAATGCTTTTTTTCTTCCTTATAGCAGTTTGATAAAGAATATCAAGCTTTCCTAAATGAAATGTTTATTAACCTTTTGAAAACATGCATAAACTTGTCATCCAAACAACTAATTTTTCAATTGCTCGTATCGTTTTGTAATCGATAATTCTCAGTAGACGGAGGATGGGGATATAGTTATTGGTAGAAGTTCATTCTATTCACTTATTACCTATTATTAACTATCAAATAATACTGTCCCAATGGGCATTTTGAGCAAAAAGCGTGGGTGCTTTTAGGCTTGAAGTTTGGATGTCCATGAAAAATTTCGATTCCTGTCCTAGCATTAGATTCATCATGCATGCAAGTTCCTATCCTAGCTTTTTCCCGGCTTCTTAAACCTTGTGAAGTGTGCCACTGGGAAGAAATAAAAACATGTTTAGGCGTATAGAAAGTAAATTGTTGGGACTAATTGTGATTCTGGGTGTTTTGGCAGAATACTAAATGCTACTATCTTCCCCAAGAAGGGTTGATATAAGTGTTAGTATTGTATTTCTTAATTAAGTAGTCTAAGATTCAAATCCTGGCTGATGATCAGATACGAAATAAATTTTATTAGGAGAAAAATATTTATCTTGTGCGTGCTCACAATTTCCGACGAAGATTTATCGCTGCTTTCGGCATAACAACTACATACAGACATGACATACCAGTACTGTGGTTGGTAAAAAAAATGCTACTATCTTCGTATTTGCTAATTTGGTTTGGGAAAAAGTCTTACATGGAAAATAGTATGTAACAATGCCTTTGTTGTTAGACATTATGTCTAGTTACTCTGTGAGCTTTTCTTCTCCACTTTGTTCTCTCTTCCATGCATTCTATCATACACACTCATTTAGTATCATGTTAGATATCATTTGTACTTATTTAATAAGAACTTGAAATGACTAATCTTTTCTTTCTTCTCTAAACCCAATGTCTCACGGTACTATAGTGAGCTCACAAAACTCATGTAATCTCCTTTGGTTTAAGTAAGGGCGTAGTAGGATATGAGAAGGAACAAGAATCGGGTAGCCATGGTTGGTGGTAAGAGAAAGCTTGGTCAATGTCTGCATGTCCATGAAATTGAATTTTTTGAAGAGAGAAAGATAATGGAAGTGACTAAAGTCATTTTTTTAATTTCGTTAATTTTAAGGAATAACATGACATTGCATATTACAATTTCAAAGACCCAAATGATGGTTTTCTATCATAGATTTCCTGTAGGTGGAAGGGACCTAATTTGAAACATTCAAGTGAAGTGTATTACTTAATCTACCTACTATGATGACCTTTTTAACCTAATCTACTACCCACATCCTCACCGATATTTAAGGATTGAGTCATTATGACATATCAATATGTTACAGTGTATCTGTGTAAATTTTGGTACACGATTGCACCCATGTTGATCTTATGATGTGTTCCATACTTTGAATTTGATCGGATCCGTTAAATGTTCATCGAAACAATCGAATCAGCAAAGACTTAAGGATACACATCCCTCAAACCTTAAGCACAATGTGCGTAAAGGCTAAGGCTTGAGGATCGGGTTATGATCCGATTTAGAGGATACAAATATCAAGATGTAATTCATTTTCGAGAAATTCTTAGGTGCACCTGGAACAAGACATTTTCTTGTTCTGATCCATTCACTTTTTGCCATGTCAGCAATCTACTTAGAAAAAATAAAAATTGTCATTAATCTACTTAGAAAAATTAAAAATTGTCATTAATGTAGGAAACAACAATGACCCACAATGTTGACATGACGAACAATGAATGGATTAGAGCAAAAAAAATGTTTTGTTCCATGTGCACCTAAAAATTTCTCTTCATTTTTGTATTAGTTCATGTTGACCGATCAACATGTCATCATCCACTTGTCACATGGGGTGTCCTACGTGGTTTACTAAAAAAACCTATTGAAATTTTCAGCAGTGAACAGTGATACCGATGGGGAAACGCAAAAATTTTGGAGTTTACATTATCACTTGCTGAACCTTAATTCACAGTCACGTCGCAACAACACTTGTCATGGATTGATATTTGGGACATTCCATTTAACTTCTCATGAACGGATGAAGTTTATTTGGAAAGGCATAGCCTCTTTCAGTCACCAAGCCTTAGAGATAAATAGGAAGTTGAAGACGCTCACGCAATTATTGTCCCAAGACAGATACATCTTCAAGATATTACTTTCCAAATTATTTTACAATGAACTTTGTTCATTGTTGTGTCCATAAGTTTGATCGGTAGTTCTACTCCCACGTCCATCCAAAAACATGAGATCTAGATTGATTTGTTTAAGATAATACTGCCATATAAGTCCCAGCTTTGTGGGCTATACTACTTAAATATATTTTAAATCAGGCACAAAAATTAGACTAGGTGTATTTGGTTTAACTTTAGATTGAACAGGAAGATATAAAGGTAATATTCGGTAAGACATTTCAATTAATTTTTAGTTTTTTTATTAGTTGAGAATGTTTTGCCGAACATAACTTTTATATATTTATTTTTAATATATTTATTAAATTTCTCGTGTAACATTTTTAAGTAAATTGTTTTATTATTTTTAAGTCATTTTATACTTTCCAACCACTTTAACAATTAGTTTTAGGAAACATTTATAATTTAATAAGCTAATTTTTAAATTTGCAACTAGTTTTGCCTAACATAATCAAAGTTGATCGGTTAGATGGTTAAGAAACAAGACAAGATAAAAAATGTGGCCGATTAAAAACCTTCTACTAACAAATTAACAATTGATAAAATAAAATAAAAAAATGTTAGGATCGAATATGTACATATATTTTCATGCACGTTTTGTGGGAAGTTGAAATTCAGAGCTTTTTGATTCAACCGCCGTTTAGGGGTCTTCCGATAGTAAACCAAACCCACACTATAAAGACAAATATTTCTCTATTTGCAAAAGACTAAAAAGTAAAACATATTAATAAGTTCCCGCGTTTCCATAACAGCATGCTTTTTGTGTTTGGTTTATTTATTTTTACTATGCATACACCATCAATATTATACATACCAAGGAACTAGTAATTGATTACGCATAGAAGTGAACATGGCGATCAAAGAAGATGCGGAGGAAGGAATGCAGAAAGGAGTCAGAGAGCCACTGGTGGCCTATGCAAGCAAAGGGCATCCATGGATGGTTTACTTTACTACATTCGTTGCAGTGTGTGGTTCTTATGAATTTGGAGCTTGTGTAAGTGTTTAGTTTGTAGTTTAACTCTGTATAACACAAATAGTAACATTCCTCATTCCCAGTAAAGAGGATGTTGAAAAGTTGAAATCCACAAAATGAAGCACTTTTTGAGAAAAAAATCTGAGAACACTCAGAAGTCAGAACAGAAAATATGCTAGTTTAATTGACTGATATGTTTCTCAATGGAATGATTATTTGTCTGTTTTCAGGCTGGATATTCATCTCCCACTCAAGATGCTATCAGGAAGGATTTCAGTCTGCTTTTGGCAGAGGTAAGCCTGTCGTTATTCACACTTTAGGATTTGTGAAATTATGGGAAATAAATTGAAAATGCTCAACAAATAGTTGAACCTTGACAGCTAGTTTTTCATTAAGCATAAATGTGACCAAGGATTGATAGGAATAAGGAATATTTAGCAAGAAAGAAATACAAATTTCTGAAAGTATAAAGCTCAGCTGATAAGAACTGAAAAACATGCTAGTGATTTAAAATTTGAAATCTTTCGCAGAAAGATTAATTGGCTTCAAAGAAATTGTTTGGGAAATTTTTAGTAGCAAATGGAAACTTATTATTATTATGTACTCATAAAACATATACCCTTATTGGATTTTGATGCCTGTGCTAGCAAACTAGCCCTGGATCTGATATAATTTTTTCTTTGCATTTTCGTGTATTGATTGTATGTAGTACTCATTGTTTGGATCCATCTTGACTTTTGGTGCGATGGTTGCCGCAATAACAAGTGGGCCTATTGCCGATTTTATTGGACGAAAAGGGGTAAGTTCAGAGAAATAATGATGCTTGTTTGGGATTAACTAGTTAATAGTATTTTTATTCGAGGTATCCAATGAGTTAAAAGGTTTGTTTTGGAATGTGCAGGCAATGAGAGTGTCAAGTGCTTTCTGTGTTGCAGGGTGGCTTGTTATTACTTTTCTGAGGTTCTTACCACAACTTGTACCATGTTTTTGCCATAACTTTTCTCCAAGGATTATAACTTGACAGAACTATTTTTATTTTATTTTTACCTTTTACCAGTGCCTTTGGACATTGGGAGGCTAGCAACAGGATATGGAATTGGAGTTTTTTCATGTGGTTGGTTATAGTTCTACTCTACAAAGAACCACTTAATGGGCAAATTTCGTTTCAGACAATTGCTTGTTCACATTATTAAAATTGGTGAGGCTTCTATATTTGAATCCAATTTTAAGTTTCAACAATAAGGGAATAGTCTTATAGACATTCAGAACAGAAAATTTATGAAATTAGAAATTACATGATACTTTGCTGGAGTACTCACTAGGTAAGTGTTTGCAATTGCAGGCTTCATTCCCACTGTTGTATTGCTTTTGGGTCTGTTTTTCATTCCGGAGTCTCCTAGATGGCTAGTAAGAAATTAATTTACATGTTCATGTTTTTATAAGAGGACAATACGCAGTGGTTTTCATACAGAGAGTAAAAACCAAACCATGGTTGTAGGCAAAGAGAGGACGTCAAAAAGATTTTGTGGCAGCACTGCAGATACTTCGTGGAAAAGATGACGATATATCTGACGAGGCAGAGGAAATTCAGGTTCCTATACTGTTAGATTTAGATATAATTCTGCGACTTTGTTTCGAAGCGCAATGTTAAAGACAAAGAATCTGTGGTTATTGGGTGTATCTGTCACTGCTACACAGGATTATATAACTACTTTGAAGCGGCTCCCACTGGAATTGTTTCATAGAAGATATTTGCGCTCAGTCATTGTAACTACACTTCTCTACGTTCCAAATTTTGATTGAAAGCTGCTTTCTTTTTTCCTTTTGGATAATACCACTAAAATATCTCCGACTTTCTTTTAGGATGTTTTTGGTAGGTTAGGTATAGGGGCAAAAAATAAAATGAGTTAAAAGTCATTTTAAACCAAGAATGAAGATGATGGAAGTTTATTTTCTACCTTGTGTCTTTTTTTATCAAGCAAATTTGAAGTGACTTTGCAAAATTTTTATCTTTCCATCTTTCATGAACCCAAACATGGCACCGTAAAGGCCACGATAACTAATTTTTATATACCAATGACCAGATTGGAATAGGCCTTATGGTCTGCCAGCTATTTGGGGGACTCAAATGGATTTTGCTTTTATACCAGCAGTATTTTTGAACAAGCAGGTATACACATATGAGAATTGTTTCATAATAGTACATTTGGTTCAAAGTCAGCATTCCAAGTCTATGACTTCATGAAGCATTCAAATTTTTATTTTTTGGCAATGAATATTTGTGGATCTTATGTCAGGATTTTCTCCTACCATCGGAACTATAACATATGCTTGCCTTCAGGTTCTTAATTTAAACTAAGTCACTAGTTGTTCTTGTAAAATCTGATATTGGTTTCCACAAACCAACTAATCATGATTTTTTTTGCAGATTGTGGTTACAGGTCTTGGAGCAGCCTTAATTGATAAAGCTGGCAGGAAGCCCCTACTTCTAGTAAATTCAAAGAACAAAACAGTTTATCTTCAAACTTTCATTTGTTTATGAAGATACCTTTTGTGTATAATTATCTAATTGTTCTTTCTTGGTTTCATTTTAGATATCCGGATCAGGATTGGTTGTAGGATTAATGTTTGCAGCAGTTGCATTCTATCTCGAGGTACATACCAACTGAGAACCCTATAAGCTGTAGCTTCTGGTTTTTAATCCTGATAGTTATGTGAAAGTGATATGTTTGTGTGGAACAGGTTCACGAAGGAGGTGGGTGTTGCGGCAGTTCCAGCACTTGCCGTAACCCGCATATTGGTATGGTTACCATTACTATCTATTTCTTGATGATGTTTTCTTGGATGTATCTCAAATGTGAACTCATCCACCATGTGGCATTTTTTTGGTGATATTAGGTCTACATAGGATCATTTTATTAATGCACTGGCTATATTTTTATTTTTTAGTTTTTTTATTAAAGGGTTGGCAGGAAGTGTGGCCACATTAGTGAACTGGTTTGGTGCATTTCTATACTTTCAACTTCTTCATAAGCTGGAACTCCTATGGTAAATAAATACAAGTCATGGTTTTCAGTTTTATTTTATTTAAAGGTGTAATTATCACCATTATTGCATGTTAATTGGTTTACCACCTGGGAATAATAGTAGAATATTGAAGTTCGGTAATGTGCAACCAGAAAATTCATTTGTGTATGGTTTGCAGGTACCTTCATTCTTTATGCAGCAATTAATGCACGGGCTATATTTTTATTAAAGGGTTGGCAGGAAGTGTGGCCACATTAGTGAACTATTCTTTCAATCACAAGTATCTTTATGTAATCATATTGAAATTTACATTCCTCAGGAGAGTTGAATTTCATAGGGTGGGGATAGAGGTATTGGTAGAAATTCATTCCATTCACTACGTATTATTAGCCATCGAATGATACTGCCACAAAGGCTAATTTTTCCAAGAGTTTGACAACTTCATGATTCCTTATGATCTTGGGTGGTTTATATTGACTAGCTGATGTTCCATTCTTAATGGCTAATTCTGCTAACTGATCAAAAGCTCCAGGCCTTATGATGAATATCCGTAAGTTCCTTAGTTGACCTTTATCCTTCTGCACCTTGTATGTAGCTCCCAACCCATTCTCAAGAGAGGAGATACAACTTCTCAAAACTCTAACTGATTCCTCTAGCTTATCCTCCAGAAAATCAGATTCCTCTTGGACTTCCACAAATACCTTCAACTGCTTTGGCATTGACTCCTGGTCCAAGAAACTTGCAAACTCAACAATCTCAATTCTCATAGCACCTCCAAGTGCCAGTTGAAAATTTTCAACTGCTGACATCAAGTCCTTCTCAGTCACAATCTCAGCAGGAGTTTTAGGTGCTCTCGTCACATACTCTACTAGTGGAGATGAATTATAGAAACCAACAACTCTCACTATATCGCCCAAACGGTATCGGTAATATCCTCTGGAAGTAGTAACAACAACTTCGTACATCTTCCCAACCTCTACACTGCTATAGTCCACAGTTTCCTTGCTAGCATCATTGTCCTCATCTATGTTAAATGGAAGAAACTCAAAGTAGGCAAAAGTCGGAAGCATCACAAACCGCGTTGTCTCAGGGGGTTGCATTATGTCTAAATTTAGACCAACACAGCACTCTGAAGCAAAATAATCTCCTCCTAAAATAGGTACCTCTCCTGCATAATACTTGAGCTTTTGGTAGTACTGCTTCATGCTTCCAGTGGTAACACACCTGATATAACGAATGTTTGGCCACAATCTATACACAATTCCGCCCCAGTTATTACCTTCACAGATTAACCTTATTCTATTTGCCAATTCTGGCTGAGGTCCACCAAGTGTCTTGGTCACAGCTTCCCTCATCGCCCCCTCAGAAATTTGATTACATGGGAATCCATGGTCAAGATCATCACATAGCTGCTCCCATTTGGACTCCAAAAAACCAAATGCTTTAATCAAGCCTATAGCATAAGGGACTGCAATTCCATCTATAAGGTCAAGATTCCTAAGGCCACATAGAAGGTGGCAGTACATTTGATTCTCAACATTAGTTGCAAGAATCACTTCTACGGGACTGGAAAAGGCAGCAAGTTGTTGAGGGGTAGCTTTACCACTTTGCAAAGTGTATGTAGATGCAGCCATGACTTTCAAGCCACATTTAGTGGTAGTATTGTTTTCAGCATAGAGAAACCATAGGATCTTGTTCACTTCTGGCCTTGGAGGAAATAGCCTGCAAGAATTTTGGAACTCATTGTTAAACAAATATAATATCATTCAAAATTTTGGCTGAAATTAAAGTTTATTTGATTTATTCACCTTTGAAGAACAGCAACACTGCCAAGGTGACCAATAAAGGAGGCAGCTTTGGAAAGGCTTGAATCAAAGTAAGGGATCAATTTCGGTTTCATGGTGCTTGAACTTGTTGCCGAGCTGAGGAAGAAAATTAAGATCTCAATTATCAATCAAATTCCCAAAAGCATCAAATGTACAAACAAAAGAAAAGTTGGTGTAAAAAATGCTCGATGGGGACTGGGGAATATCAAGTATGTGTGTGTAGAAAATTCTGTTTTGATTTTTAACTACAAATTACAAAAATGCCATCTTTTTTTTTTTTTTTAAGTTTGTGTAGAAAATATGAAAAATAAGAAGAAAAAAACTCTTTATTCAAATCGTGAAATAAAGTGAAAATTTGATATTTTTTAAAAAGAAAAGTGGTACAAAATACCAACATATTTTTAAATACATTTTTTCTAACATACTGATTAGTTAAAATTTATTCTTTTAGGTATAAATTAAAATTTATTAGAAATTACAAAATAATGAGTGAAATTCATTAAACCTCAAGTGGGCTCACTTTTGTGCTTTTCTGTAAATTTTAGCTAATAATGAAAATTGTGACCTAAAAAATATGTTAAAAACTAAGAATAAAATTAAAAACAGAAACATTTTATCAAATAAAAAACAGATAAATCTAAAGATTGATGCATTAATATAAGATTATGATGTGTTCAATTTCCACCATTACAAAAAAAATGGACCAACAACCACCATACATCATGACTAAAATTAGTCTCTATCAATGTGTTGAGGAACATTCTTAGTTTCTAACCCAAGAAAAAGAAAAGAAAAAATCAATATATTATTTCTCTATATCCGTGGATATACCTTTCTTTATTCGCTATATGTAATGCAGCCAATGATTGATACCAAACTTGAAAAATCCAAAGCTAAATTTTGTTTCTTCTGAATTTATCAATCAATTTTGCAAAAAGTGAATCTTAATCATACATAGTATGAGATGGAGAGAAATATCTAATCTAATAAAGTCAAAGCCTATAACCATAGTTAACTATTTGTGTTATTGGACGATTAAGAAAGAAGAAAATACCACAGGTTCAATAATTTTATTAACAAAAACTAATACATTAATAATTAATATTTTTTGATAAAAAAAAACTTTTTGAAATATAATGATGCTTTGACCTGTGTGAAACAAACATGCAGGGGTAAATCTTTATGATGTGTGTGATTTTCAAGGAAAACAACGATCGAAGATTGAGAGAGATGAGTGATTTACTGAGTACCTGTAAAAGAAGCAGAGGAGAGGGTCAACGGAGAGAAAAGGGTCATCTTTCCCTTCTGCCATCTGGTCAATGTAGTCAACGTAGTCTTCATACGTAGACAAGGGCACGACACGTGCGAAAGTTGATGGATCAAGATCTTCAAGAGAACCGTTCTTGAAGGGTTGAAGATAGTATACGATTTCATTGTGATGAAGGATCGAGCGGAGAGTCTCCAATTGGTGGTGTTGGGCGTTTTTGGTCAAGTCTTCAACTTTCTGCAACAGTTCCTCGCCTGTCATCATGGTTTTTTGTGTCACGTTGGAGAATGATCACAAACTTTTTATTGGTGAGTACCAACACTAATGCAAGAATGAAGAATCGGCACTTTCTGTTGTTCTGTGATTATCTTGCAAGCGTTGTTTTCAGAACAGAAAGAAAATAGAGAATTGTTTTTCCCCTTTGTGGAGTTTTGACTTTGAACCTTGAAGAGTATGACAAGGAGATATCTATTGTGGTGTTCTTTTATACAATGTGCGGCTGACAGGGATCAAGATAGACGCTAACTGTTACGGTAAAAGCCTAAAAGCCGACGTAGAGCTTTCTTGGAAGTTATAATATTATTAAAGACATGAGTAACAAAAACAAAAAATAATTAATAATTATAAGGTTAATTTTATAAATTTGATATTTTTTATATTTATTTGTTAATTTTTCTTCACAAGTGTAAAATAATTTAAAATGATAATTATAATGGACAGAAGGAGTAATAATTTTGATCCATTACAATTTTATATACTTTTATTATGATTTCTTTATTCGTAGAATTGAGGTTAGGTATAACACACTTTATAACAACTCATATATTTAGTTCAACCACCATTTTTATGAACTTATATATTTTAAAAGTTTTATTTTAGGTTTTTAAAGTTACAAATGGATCCAAAATGATTCTATCATCAATGTCAAGTTAACATCATTAAACTTTTTAAATAATTAATTTTAACGTATTGATTATTAAAACTTGTCATCATATTTAAATTAATTATAAAAATATTTAATTTAAACATTGTAGCAATTTTTATTCGTCACTGTAACAATTTTAAATTAACTTAAATTTAATTAGTAATAATATTTGAGAAAAATATAAACAAATTGATGAGAGATCAAATTACTTTTTTCAATAATGCTTTGGACAATTTTATTAATTCAATTACTTAATATTTTAATATTTACTTAATGACCATGCGTGCAAAAATGTGGGCAAACTAAACATTGGTATATAAATAATTACAGTCAATATTTAATTAATTATATTAATTTTTGAAAATTATATTACTACACATTAAGTCAAATTTGTTTAATGAAGTATCAAATAATTTAAAAGTTTTATTAAAAAAATTACAGACTTGATTTATCCAATAACTTTTTAATTTATCGGTTAGATTAATAAAATCAATTTGTACAAAGAGTTTACTAAGAATTGCTCACGAAAAACTTGATCCTTCCATTGAAAAGTATTAAAACAAATTATATACTTAATTGAAGAAGTCACGATATTTAACGAGAATAGTATTTTAACATATATATTCTCGACTAAAATCAAGTACACAAACATGACATTGCTTAAAAATGTGTGTATATATATATATATATATATATATATATATATATATATATTACTACTAAGAAATTGAGTGAAAATATTATAATCCTCACTTATTTTAAACATCTTATTGATAACTCTTTTCTCTCTCTATTTCTATCATATCATCTATTTTTGGAAACAAATATCACACAATTGAGATACTTAATTGACGTAATTAAAATTTAAGAGATTAGTATCACATATATTTATAATACATAAAAAAACCCAAGTGATATAATGAAAATCTGAAAAATTAAAATTGTATAATTATAATATCAACTATCAAAATTACAATTAAACCTTTATTATATCATATTATTTATTGTGCTCTCATTTTTATCCTTTCTTTTTTCTCTCTAAATGTATATTACACCTAGGTATACATCTATAAACAATTAATGAGCTCAAATATTTGGAATGTGGTTTTATTTTTCATAAGTCTTGTAAGATCAGTGTTAATAACACATTCATATTCATTTGGTTGAAATTTTTTAAGAATTGCAAAATCATTGCATAGAGTCATTAAATAAGATGAAACACGATTATTTTTTTAAAATTTTAAAGAAATTTCAATTAATGAAAGATGATGTATTTTAAAAGAATGTATCAAAAATGTATTGTTAATGCTCCCTTAATTTGCGCGTGAGAATTACACTAGAAGGAAGTTGCTAATTAGTTTGAGCAGTTAGACTGTTAGAGATTTTGTTAGTTTGTTATAGTGTGTCAACAATATTGTTTATGTGTAACTGCCCTATTGATAACCTCGTAATATAAATACATTCTCTGTGTATTCAAGATTTAAGATACACAATATAGAGAATGTTTCAAAGAAGTCAATCCCTTCAAGTTGTATATAGCCCTTTGCCACAAGTCGGGCTTTTGTATCGTTCTATAGAGCCATCTGCACGATGCTTGATACGAAACACCCATTTACAGCCAATGGGTTTGATATTATGTGGAAGATCAACTAGAGACCATGTGTGGTTCAAGGCAAGTGCATCTAGCTCAGCTTTCATAGCATTACGGCAACAGGGTACCTGAGGAATGTTGGTGAGATGAAGATACAAAGAGACTGCAGTGATAGTCATTAAGGTAGTGTGGAGGTTTCTTGATTCGAGAAAAACGTCGAATAGGAGAGGATGGTTCTTCAGATGTAATGGAAACAATGACTGCTTCATTTAAGGGTGGTACTTCAGATGTGGTGGAAATATTGGTTGGTTCATTTAAGAGAATGGTAGCAGGAGTGGCTTCTGGTGTATGGTTATAGGAAAATACACAATAATACTTTCTATGTTCACAAGGGAAGCAAATGTAACTCATCATATCTCACGCTTATTTCAAGAGTCTCAGAAATCAAAAGCCATGTAAATCCCAAAAATTAAAAGAACAAATGTGTAACTCATCATATCACATGCTTATTTCATATAATTCTTTTGAAGAATATACAGAACACAATTAGGAAGTAGGAAAAAAACTAACTGCTCCATCTCCAAAAAAACGAGGAAAGAAAAGAATTCAATCTATATATGCATTGTGTGTTTCCCATATACATTTCGATGGAGTTGATTTTATTCTTACAACTTTCTGTCTTGGTTGTGCCTGCTTCTTTGTCAGATTTTCCTGAGGATTACTATTTACTTTTACCACATCAATTTTCACTATGTGATGATCTGAAGTCCCTTTGGAAGATAGGACTGAGTAGGATCCAGAAACGAATTTATATGGAGAATCTGAGGAAGAAAATATGTAATCAACCCTAGTTCCATACTTACATGTCCCTTGTACACCTGCATATATAATATTTATAATTTTAGGGAGCTTAGTATAAAAACAAGTTGAAATTTCAAAAGCCAGAAGCTTAAATTGAACTTTCGTAATTAAAATAAAAAGATCAATAGATTGTTGTTGTACTTTGTCCTTTGGCAATCATGACAACAGACTCACATTCCCCTGAAAAGTCCTTAGCATCCGTGTAGTGTCTGCTCTTGAGATGTTTCATAACTTCAACCTTCGGTGTTGGCTTTCCCATCTCTTCATAGTACTAGACACAAATGAACCAATTCATAGAAATTAATATTTTTTATTTTATTTTATTTTATTTTAAGCCTTTACATAAAAAAAAGTAAATAAAAAATTGAGATTCTGCTGGATATATATACCTTTACAATATCTGTCCATCTTTCTTGGGAATAATCAGTTTCATCAAGCGAATTAAGGCCTCCAGCTAAAATGTGTGGCTCATCATTAGATTGAATTATTGCATTTATCTGCTTCATTCTCCAATTCTCATCAAGATGATCAAGGTGGGTGCAGTAAAAGTGGAGTTCACCTTCTTGGGGTACATCGATAGTGGCCTTCAGAACATTCCCGTTGCCATAAAATTACAATTTGTTGCTTAGTTGTCACATTCACCCTTGTTGCCCAGTCATTTCTCTAACCCTCAAATTCCAAAGACATTTCTTTTTATTGTATTTATTCTTGCTAAATTGTTTTCAAGTTTCAACTATTCACAGGCTGGATTTCCACTAATATTTCCATAATCATTCTTTAAAATATGGTCATTAGCAACAAATACCTTCGCAGTAAAGTAAGACAAATTTCTTTCTTCAAATCATTATGAAATTGAGTAAGAACAGTTTTATAATATATATTCTCTCCACCAAGATCAGACAAATTGGGCACCTAGCTATTTTCTTGAAACGGCAGCATCAGTTCTGCAATAGATATTCCAAAATGATGAAAATTTGTACGTACATTGCATTGTACAAATTTACCAACCATAAAATTATTTTATTATGCCGTCTCTGCCCCTAAAAGAAAAACAGGAGCAACTTGTTGCAGAAGCATGGTTATAATTTGGATTAAAAAATTTGTGAACTTAATTTTTATTATTTTAATTATGTAATTTTATTTTATCTATTAATTTCACATTCAATATTTAATGAAAATGTTATGTCAGTACATTTATGTTGAGGTGATATTATATAATTAAATGTTAGAAGTTAGGTTAATAGATGAAACAAAATTAGATAATTAAAGGGTAAGATAAAATTTTATAAAAATAAAATAACCAAATTTACGAGATGGGAATAATAAAAATATTTAAATTGAAATTAATACTTGTATTTTCCAAGGAAATAGAGTACGAGCATTAAAAACTGCCAGAATATAAATAGTAGTATAATTAAATAAGTTTGTTCCACAAGACCCAGGAAGTGAAATAAAAAATACTACTAAAGGGCGAAAGTCTTGTGTAGAGGCAGAGCTGTAGAGAACTAGAGATTGATGTTGCTTCATTTAAATATATCGCGGTGTAAGTAAATAAATAAAGTAATCAAATTGTGTCAGTCTATATCATCCATAAATTCGTTCACAAGAATGTTAATGGAAAATGTCAATCTGAAAGGAACATACATGCAGAACATAGGTGACAGACAACACAAAAGCTTAGAGTGGGGACATTCTGCATCGCTGCATAGTGCATATATACAGATATTATCACAGTAGGTACGCGTGTTTCTTATCAACAGTGCCAGTTGCAAATACAAGAAGAAATATTCCAACAAGAAAATTGATTAATTAAGATTTTGATGAGATAGATAGATGTTAATTAAGTGGTAATTAATGAATGAATTACCTGTAATCGTCGTGATCAAAGATTTTCTGTAGCTTCCAGCGTTTAATGGGCCACTTAGACAAAACGGCGTTGCCGTATTGAGGAGCCCAGCTTTCAGCGAAGACGTAGTTCATTCCCAGAGCACTCGCCAATTCCCACAAAGGCTTCATCCCGTTCTCTTCCTCCGCCTTCACGTCTTGCAACCCCAAAACGTCGGCGTTTAGCTCTCTCAGAACTTCCACCACCGTTCTTCTCTGCCTCTCTTTTCCTCCTTTTTCCATTCTTCCCTCGGCGAAGGGCCCTAATTTCGATCTCTCGTGCTCGGAGAAGCTCGTTTGCCGCAGCGAAATCTCGTTGTCGGGTAAGTTGATGGACACTCTCAGCTTCGACGACTTCCCCAGCAACGGAGACTGCGACTGTTTCAGAATGCTTCGTGGTCGTCCTATGTTGTTGTTGTTGTTGTTGTCGTCGTCTGAGGTGGTGGTGGTGGTTTTGCCGTCTGCTTCGGGAAGCACCGGTGCCATGGAGAAGAATGCGGCGTTGAACGTTGCGATTCGTATTGGTTTGGGAGGAGGAGGAGGTTCGGTAGGAGGTTTGGGAGTGGGCTTGGTGAAGCGTAGCTTGGGCTTGGAACGACGCCGTGGTGGCCAGCGGAGGTGGGAGCTGAGGCGACGGAGGTTCTTGTTGAGGAGTTTAAGCATGATGGAGTTTTCAACTCTCGCTTGTGCTTCAAAGCATGGGTGTGTGAGTGTGATATTAGAGTAGAGACTAGTCGTAAGTTTTTCTTTATTTTTACGGGGGAGCAAGTGTGACATATATGGGGTAATTGATCAAAATACGATATTTTTAGAAACTCATTATTAAAGGGTATTTTTGGAAACATGTGGTTTAATTGCTCATTTGGTTTTTATAATTACAAAATTTTTGTCTTCTAGTTTCTTCATATAAAAACATCATAGTAATCTCTATTCTTACCATTTTTAATCTTTAACATTTTATCAAATTGAGTTATTTAAATGGTTGATTAGGTTAACTCACAGGTTTGCCAAGTGATATATATATATATATATATATATATATATATATATATAAAAGTTTGGATTGAGAGTATATATGTATTTCATATTAGATTCTGCAATCATAATGACAGGTAAAGAACTTGTGATTCTAATAAGAAACTCCAACATGACATATCACATAACTTTTTGTCCTATAAAAAGAAAATATACTTTTTTTTTTCTTTTTTATAGTTTTATTTATGTGATTTTTTTCCTATTTTTCTATTTTTTTTCGTTGGTAGTATCAATATTTTTATGTGTAAGACACATGACATGATGCATTGAACTTGCCACTATTACTAGTACAGCCTCTCAGGCACTGTCATGTGTCTCAAAGATGATTTTTTTTTTTTCCATTGCAATCAAGCTTGTCAATTCATTTTAAAGAAACCGTGTTTTTAGTAAATAGTTTATAAAAAGGTCCTAGTTTTGTTGAATCATTATAAAACTTACCAATGAAGTGCTTAAGAATATTCCCAAAGTGGACTCGTGAAAATAAGTTTGTGACATTTGGCACTTGGTAGAGACATTGGCCAACATGTCATGATTTTAAAAAAAATTATCCAAATATCACGCAAACAGTAATATTTCCTAGACTGCCACTTCACCTATTTCGCTATCCAGTCAGCGAAATACATGAGTTGACATGGCACAATTTTGTTGGCCACATATTTCGCTATAGGGGCCAACGAAATACATGGTCAAAAAGGGCAAGACATGTGACAGATAGAAGGTAATTCGCTGGGACGTGACAATGGGAAAAAAATATATCTCAAAACTTCAAACAGTCATAATTTTTGATAGAAATATCCGATTGAGGCGTACTATATGTCAAAAAGCTCAAAATTAAGAGAAATAATTAAAAATTAAAAAATAACATTAAATTAACTAATTAAATAAAAAAGTAGAAAAACAAGAAAATTTTTGGATAATCGTACGCCTAAATCTTAATTTTAAGGTACTTAAAGGCATTTTTTGGAAAAAAGAGTTGACCAATTTGCCCAAGGCTTCCTCTTTGAATTTTGAGCATTTTGACATATCGTACGTCTTAATCGGACATTTCTATCAAAAATTATGACCATTTGAAGTTTATATAATCGATATCACCATCAATCCCTGCAGTGATCAATGACACGTGTCCCCACCTATTTCGCTTGCGTCTCCGGCGAAATACCTTGCACTGCCACATGTCCTGACACTTTGATCACCTATTTCGCTAAGCTCATGTATTTCACTAAACTGGGTTGTGAAATAGGCCATGTGAGAGTCTGATAAAATTTAATGTGCGTGTGACATTTGTTTTAGGTATGACACAATGGTCGAGGTCTCCAATTGACACCCGTTTAATTTTATTTCATTTTACATTTTTTTTCCATGCATAATTAATGATGCAGAGTAGTTTAGTTTATTTTTGGATAAAGGTGACATTATTCGGCTGAAAATGAAAGATGGGTAGGACTCGAACATACCATATTGACAATGCATGTCAGACCCCAACTGCTCCAGTCCGGAAAAGATAATTGGCTACCTTCAGTTGTTTTTATTTAGCAAATGACACTAGTGTCCTTTAGCCTTCTAGAGAAACAAGTTTACTTTTAACATAGTATAATTTATATGAATATAATGTTATATTTGTTGCATCCACGTAAGTGACTTATGCAAAAGTTCACAGTGTTGTTACCTTTTAGCTAAAAGTACTCTTATTCTTTTAGTTTTCCTTGTTTGATTGAAAAAATGCAGCAAAGCAATTAACGAAAAACAAAGTAATAATAATATGACTGTGAGCCAACAACTCTGCTCATGGGCCATGGCCATGGAAGTGAGATTCTTATTTGGAACACCACGTCACGTGAAAGTGTAACCTGCGGTACCCCTCTCCCATGAGCCTACCATTTTTCCAAATAATCAAAAGAATTAGGACTGGTGATCGACAAGTGAGATTTTCTGTGATAAAATGCTCCATCACGTTAGTTGGAGAGGGGACCTCAGCCTCAACTCATCACCTTCCCTTTGCGTTCTTCAGTATTTACATTAAACATTGGCTTTGTTTCAAAAGAGGATAACTGGATAAGTAATTATAAATACATGTGTGATATTAATATGGAAGTACTTTTAAGAAAAAATCATTAACCTTTCCTTAAGGAAGATACTATAAGAAAAACGAGATAATGTAGGGTCTCATACTTTTTTTTAGATAAGCTTCTATAAGAAAAAATCATATTACTAGTACTATATATAAGATAAGCTTCTAGCGTTTTATTTATTTATTTATTTTAAAGAATTCTTACGTTTTCGTTTATGTCACCGTACATTAATCTCTTTTATAATTTAATTAATGCTGTTCTTGACTTTGCCAATACAATTCCTATTGTCCAAATAGTTGCAGGGTAAACATGCTCCATATACCAAGGGAAAAGACAGCAGTTAAAAGATAAAGTATGATGAATAATCTCGTTGTTGTGATATGCTCCTATTAATGATAATTGTTTTAGATATTTTCATATTCAAGTGTTTGACTTTTGTATAGTTAATTGAAGCCTAATATTAAACTTTGTTTTCGATAAATTAAAGCAAAATTTATTAAAAGATGAAGTAGAAGGGGATGCCCCTGCCCCTTTACATCAAGATGCAGTCCTAGTTTTACAATAAAAAGATAGACACTTTATAGGAATTGACCACCACTATAATAAGAAATCAATCAAACTAACACAGGAAGGTCTGTTTGTAAACGTATATCATAGCAACATGTAACATGTAAAATGTAACATAGATCACGTGCTGTCACTTTCCGTAGAAAATGAAGCATGGGATTAAGATTGAAAAAGAAAGACATGAACAGGGGTCTCAATGTACATATAGTTGATAGGGAATCAGGGGCTCAACACTCAACAGGCTCATAGGTACTTACTGCCTGAATAACGTAGTATGAATGATTTTAAGGAGAGGGGTAACCAACATCAAAATGTCGACAAATGGTACCCACTTAAATCATTGTTTTAAAAATGAAGATTAGGTAAAGTAATGTATATTTAATGCTATGAGCTAATATGTGGGTCTAGCTGGATTTGACGTATCAAATAAGATGCCAAATGCATAAATTTGGTCTTCAAAGCTCAGAAAGATCTCGGCATATTGACAAATTTTTTATTCTTAAACAAAGTTCCGGGTCTGGCCGTTGGAAGTTCCTTTCACCATAACTATTATATGAGACCATTTTATATTCATATTACAATACTAGAATATTTAATATGTTAATAATGTGTCAAAAAAAGGATATGTTAAAAATCATGTCACCTAATTAACTTTTTTTGTGAATGTTTAATTGAATGTTAACGAATTTTAATACTTACATTTTTTGCATCTTTCTTCCATTCTATCAAGTATTCCTCCTTGTAATTGCAATTGTTACTATAAATGAATAAATTAAAGAAAATTCCGTATTTTACACATGGACTTTAGCTTATGAAGTGTTTGATGCATGATAAGATAATTTATTCAAAGCTACTAGTTTCAATTTCAAAAATAATTGAAAAATGTCTAATAAACACTCTATATATTATTACTTTATCTTACACATAGAGAAATAAGAAAAAAGAGAGAAAAATATAGATATAATAGAAGAGTTTAATGTTTATATACTAACAATATAAAATAATTTTATATTATCATCTAATCATAAATTATCATTTAAATTTCTTTAAAATAATTATTTTAAAAATCAATAAATTTATCATATATTATAAATTGTGATTGAATGATTATATAAAAAAATTATACTGTCAATACAAAATATTTTTTCTCATCAGATTTATAATGTGATAGGATAAAAGAATTAATAAAAAAATGATCAAGATTGATGAAATATTTAAAATAAAGAATGTTTAAAGGAGAGAATAATTCATGTATCATTATCCAAAATAATATAATCTCACGGAACCTGGTGAGAATCTCTGTAAAGGGTATACAGCGTATAACAGTAGGATGTGAATGAGCTGGGGTAAACATGCATTATTAGGGAACGTGCATGTATGGTTCAGTGGGTGTGTCCTACATATATGATATATGACGCCAGCATTTTGCTTTTGCAAATGTACTGTATGTACCATTTCTATAACGGACACTCCTTTATCAGCTCCACGATGAAAGTTAGCCATCATTATAATTCCATTTTAACATGAGATGAATCAGAGATGAAATATTCTTTGAGATTTCGTGCATTAGCAGATAGAACTCATTCATTGCCTCAATGATTGTTCTGAAATGAACACTATCATTTGCTTAAATTTTCACCTTTTTCTCTCGAGCTGAAACTACAAGACTGGTAGTTGAGCTTGAGCACCCCTAAGTTGACATCATTCATGAGGTTAGCTAAGCGTGTCCGAATCAAGGACAACTATATCTATAATATCTATCTTGTTAATTGTTTAGTTAAAGAGAGCCATTAATGCATAAGCCTAATTCATTTCCACAAGGGCCAGAGCCCCGATACTATTAATTGTGCTCAATAGTCCCAAATTTACACCCTTGCATAAAATAGGTCCATTTTATAATACCCAAACTGAATGTGGTGATATGTATATGTAACCCTTCTTAGTAGACAACATGAACTGGATGGATCCGATTCCGAAGGTAAGTCTGGAGAGCGTTTCACCGTTGGATGTTGTTATCATTATTATGAGGAAAATTGTTGAGTACAAGCGTTAAATGTTATTATTAAAAAAAAATGAAGAGCATGAGAGGGAGAAAAAAAAAAAAAAAGAGAAGTTAGTCTGTAATGAGCAATGTGGTGAGAAATTAAGAGAGACAGAAGAAAAATGAAGCATATGAATATATTAACCTAATCCACCTTCGATTTTTTCAGTCAAGCTGATTGAAAAACAAAATAAATAAAAATTTCGTCGACAGCAGGGTTCGAACCTGCGCGGGCGAAGCCCAACAGATTTCAAGTCTGTCTCCTTAACCACTCGGACATATCGACATTGCTGTTAATTGTTAATCCGTATCTTATATTAACAATAATTAATGGTGGATTACGATTAATGTTACACAACAATAACATTCGTAGCTTGATTGAGCTAAATATCTTTTATTGCAAATAATATCAATGTCATACTTTAGTAATATTCTTTTACATATCATCCGACTGTAGAATGTAGATGAAGAATTTGAAGCATGATTAAGGTTTTGAAGTTTGGGTTGTGGTATCTTCATTTCAAAACAATTATCTACCAAAAATTGCTCATGGGACCATTCATGAAATAGAAAGAGAAGAGTAAAACTAGAATGATAAAAAAATTCACGTTGTTTACCTTTCATTTTATATTTATTTATTACTGTAAAACAAGTAAATTCAGACCGTTAGAGTTTAAGCGGGTTTCTGGACGTTGTCGTTTAGACGTCACTGCTTTGCTTCGTTCCAATTCCACCTCACGTTCCTTATCTTCCTTCTTCTTCTCAATCGTCGTCGATTTTCAGTTTCCGATTACGAGAACTTGATTTCAGAATCCAAAAAAACAAAAACAAAAAATGAACACGTTAATCTCACCGCCTTCTACAAACCGTTACCTTTGTGGGGTCCCTTACTCTTTCCTCTCTCCGCTTCGACACAACAACAACACCAACCTTAACCTTCCCAGGTTCCATTCCATGGTTGCTACTAACTTCTTGTCACACTCTCCGGTTCGTTCCACGCTCTCAGCACGTGCCACTTCCGATGAAGTAGACACGCAAACAGTGGTTGAGGAACTTTCAGAGGAGAATAAAGTGGAAGAGAACACCAACGAGGACAACACAAACACATCCACTTTTTCTGCTCCAATTGACAAAGAACTTAAAAAGGTTGGTTTCTAACTTCTAACTTCCCATTTCTGAATCATCCTTGAATTTCAAGTTAAGTTGAATTTTAAGAATGCCCAGTTCGTAAAAATCCATGCTTTCTTAGAGAATTACTTGAAATTAAAACCTTTGCATGATGATTTTGATGTTTTTTGTTTTGTTATGTGACAGGTTGCTCAGAAGACTGCTGCTACCTTTGCACCAAGGGCTTCCACTGCTACAAAAAACCCTGCAGTGCCTGGAACTGTTTTGTACACTGTTTTTGAGGTTCAAGGGTATGTTTCAATGTTGTTGGGAGGAGCTTTGTCTTTTAATCTCATATTCCCTTCTGATGAACCTGACATTTGGAGATTAATGGGAATGTGGTCCATTTGGATGTTCAGTAAGTTTTTTACCTTCCAATTTCGTTCTGAATTCATTGTTGTATGAAACAACAAGCACTTGCTTGCTGCTGCATGCTTTGCCACTTGCCATTCTGTAGGATGTTTGAGTGATCAGTTATGAGAACTTTCAGAACCTTTTAAAGATGATGTATTTCTCAGAACTTATGTTTTGTGTTTGAAATTGAAGCCAAATGTAAATATTATCAGTTGTTCGTTCATACTAATTGTTGTTGGATTTTGTCACCTTAGAGGACAAAGTAATATCTATCATTGGGTTCATCTACCACCAATTCCAATTAACTTAGATTAAAGGTGCTGTTGATGTTGAGAGGACAAAGTAATCTTAATTGTTAATGAGTGAATCATTGGTTAGTATTAGATATAGATACATAACAAATCATAAAATGTTGAAAACTTGAAATGTCACCAATTGATTTGTCATGTACTTATTTTACTCTTATTCCCTTTAGAATAGTTGAATTTTCAAAGTTGTTCTTTAGTTAGTGTAAAATAATTTATGATGATACAATCCATTTTATTTGTGCAGCAATTCCTTCATTACGAGCTCGAGATTGCTCAAAGAATGAGAAAGAAGCTCTCAACTATCTTTTTCTCCTCGTCCCATTGATCAATGTTATAATCCCATTCTTTTGGAAGTCCTTTGCTGTTGTTTGGTCCGCAGATGTAGTAGCCTTCTTGGGAATGTACGCATGGAAGGTACATACTTTCAAGTAGTCTAGATTTACTGTTAGCTTTACTTTCATGTAACTTGATATCTGAAGCATGTCTCTTGCAGTTTGGATGGCTTCAGAGAACGGATTAAGGAACCCAAATTTGGTTAGTAACAGTTTGGATGGCTTCAGAGAACGGATTAAGGAACCCAAATTTGGTTAGTAACACGCAGCAATCAGATGTGACATTCCTTGTAGCACTTCATGGCCCCCAACTCCTGGATGAGTGATTTCTGTGTTAAAAGTTTGAGTAGCCTTTGCATCTACTAGGGGAGCAAGATACCATGTTGCATTCGTTAAATATCAAATGAAGAGAATGCTATAGGTTCTTTAAAAAGTTTAGCATGTTGTATTATTGCCGTGTCTCACGTTGCAAGAAATTTGAAATTGCCGTATATAATCAAGAACCCCCAAAAGATGAAATGTGATGTCATGATACATATATTTTTGCACCACTGAGATTTTCGATGGCTGTAACGTATTTTCTTAACTGGACGAAAATTAAAATTTAGAAGACAGATGTATCCTGGTTTGTATCTGATGAATGAAGAGTAAGGGTTGTTATCTGTGGTCAGGGTCATAATTTGGTAAAGATGACTAAGCAGGAACGAACAACCAAAAGAAAATGCAAAAGACTAGAGACATGCAAAAGGAACAAGGCCATACACAGCCATTTCGAGCATATCCAGTAGCCATCGCATTCCAGGAAACCAAATCCCTTTCAGCCATCTTCTCAGATACAATGGGACTTAGATTCAAGTGACCATACTTTGCATATTGTGATAATAGGCGCGTTTTGAGCAGCAACAGCGACTCTTGCCTTAAAATATACCCAAATTAAAAGGCATTTGTTTCACGGATTGTTCTTGGATTTCTGGGAATGTATACATGGAAATGTAATATTTCTATGTTTGTTACAAGTTTAAAAAAGTATTTTTGGGTATTATTAATTCCTAAAAATGTCATAATTTCTCTTTTTATCATGTTTTTCTATAATTTTATTCTCATGAGAAGGGGGTAAAAAAGTGATATTTGCACAGAAATGTGAGAATTCATTCTTCAATACACAAGTTCCTCTTTTATTTATTTTTATTTAAATTATTTTAAATTTTTAAAACTATACCTAAGAATATTAATATATAGCCAAACACATTTTTTAAAAAATATCCGGGAATATATTCCTTTATTATATTTCTGGAAATAACATTTTTGAAATATAAAAAATTCAACGCCCTCTAGTTGAGAAAAAAGCTGTTACTTTGGGGAACATAGTAGCAACAGATGGCTTCACCCCAAATTTTAGTATCTGATGGAAATGCCCAGTACTTTTGTCTGCATACTCATCTGCACAAGGCCTGAGATCATCGCTGACCACACATCCCTATCTGAAGTCCTTTCAAGCATTCTAATGTTCCCACATGTACAAGTAATGATACATATCATTTCATTATTTTTCTTTTATCTTTCTCTTTTTATTACATCATAAACTTTATCATTTTTTTATTTTTTATTTTTTTCTCTCGAAGTATTAAATAATACAATAGATGTTCATTACTATTAACGAAGTTTCAACATGTGCATCCAAGCCACTACCAGCTCTTAAAATCCGCCCATCATCAGATCTTCCTAATTTCATCTCACCCCCTGATGCAGTCACAGATAACGATCCAAATTCACATAGATCCCGTATCTGGGCATAGTCTGATATCAAGGAAATCCATGAAACCAGGCCCATTTGATCAATGCAATGCGATCGAACAATTTCCTTGAATTCTCTATATTTCCACATTTCCCAGGTACAATCAGAATAGAATTTGACAAACTCATCAGACATAAACCAATACAAAATTGCACAACAAAGCAAACACTGCAAATGAGCCGGCACCAAAATGCCAAACAGATAGTTCAACATGGCAATGCTACTGGGTTGACTTCACTGGCAATGCATTTCATTAAAAGCGGGTTTAGTTTGACAAGCTTATATAAGAGATAAACCCAAACAAATTGCACGGGCATGCAAACACTGCACCTGAGCTAGCTAAGAAACTCCTAACAGCAGCCTCAACATGGAAATTCCTGCGCAGCATATTTCATTAAGGAGGCTTGAATTTTAAGCAAGTCTTATTTTTGAAATCATACTTATCTATTAAAATTTAAAATATAAATCATATTTATATACTAAAATTTAAAATATAAGAAAAATGTATTTGGGAGATACAACTACCCTTTCTCCTTTTTTAATTAAAAAATAGTTAGCTATCTCTAACAAATATGTAGATATATTTAAAAAAAAAAAAAAAGTCATATCCAAGAAGTACAACTCGTTTAAACATTCATTTCCTTATTTCATGTCTTCATCCATATAAATTCCCTTTTGTACTTTGCTATCTCAAATGTGACAGTATTTTGGGAATTTTTACTTTTGGAGTTACCCCTATTTAGTAAATTGTAAACCAAATTACACTGGTCTGGTCAAAAAGCTCCACCACTTTACAATCTACCGCTTCCTTTTGGTTGAGCTTCTCCTTTCAGCCTCTTTTTCAGCAACCAGAACACAACTCAGAACCAAGCATATCGTGTATTTCAAGATTCAGAGATAGGCTTTGATCAATAATTCCTTTGATGATTTCCAATGTAATATTGAAACCTAAGGTTGAAAATACTCTAACAGCATTAGCAGCTCTGCATATGTAATTTCTTATCTCCAATATTGTATAAGTTTTCTCTTGTTCTTCAAGACTGATACAATTTTTATTAGGCAATAAAACCTGTGGATCAGATTGGATCACTTGATCTTCTACAATGTCATCTTTGGCTTCCACATGTTCCCCAACCCATATGAATCCAATACAGCCAAGTATCAAATCAATACCAAACTCCTCAAGATGATGGAAATGTTGTTTTTGTCTCTTCACTAAATAAGGTGGGACTATAAGCAATTGACCTCTATTAAGCTTCCATACAACTGAAAGACATTAGTAATAGTAAAAGACTGAAGAAACAACAAGAATATATCACACGTCATCTATATAATTCCTGTAACCACCCTGGCAACTAAAACTATATTTACCTTCATTTCAAAAGGACTTCCTCATGTCTCAATCAGAAAAACATAATTGCGACTTAGAAGCAGTGTACTATTATATCTGTATGCAACAATGCCCATTTCATAGAGAAATTTGCATTTACTACTGTCTCCAACTTTATGCAATGTGGAACTACATTTTGTGGGAAAAACAGAAGCATACCTTTCCATATTTCCGACTCCTTGCTTGAAGGTGTAAGCCATCATGCTGGAAACCACGAACTTCAGCCTGTGTCACATACATAGGTCCAGAAAATAATCAACTGTTATTTCCTTCATCCAAAGTACATAATTTTCATTATACACAACCCAACTGGACTTACACAAACAACATCATTTTCCTCGAAAATGCAGCGCATGTTTAGCTCATCCACGGCTGTCCTTCGCCTCTAGCATGAATAAAGAATAATTCTGAATGAGAGGATTTCCACATTTCATCCTAATTGGGGGCAGAAAGCAACCTTTTATTTAAACACATTTTTGCTGAAATTAAAACACTATTTTATTTTAAAGAAAACACAACCAAATGGCCCCAAATTTTCTACAAAAATCAGAGATGCATAAGCTAAACAGATTCCAGACACTCTTCTAATAAAAGCAAGGTTTTAAAAACCGCAATTTCCCGCAATATCAACAAATGCGATGAAACCGCAACATGACGGCTACCAATATTTAAAACCTTGAAAAAAAGCATTACAAGATACCTTTCCTTCGGTCACGGTCTATTTGTTAGTTGTTGGTT
The DNA here is from genome assembly GCA_007407185.1 of Glycine tomentella. NCBI lineage: Eukaryota > Viridiplantae > Streptophyta > Magnoliopsida > Fabales > Fabaceae > Glycine > Glycine tomentella. The sequence goes on from PYAF01001862.1 coordinate 638,763, forward strand.
ACTCCGCACTCTACCTGATCCATTCCTATCTCATGTTTAAAAATTCACAAAACATTCTAATCTTTCTGTCTCTGCATTCCTCTTGAATTTATTCACCTCCGTTTTCTCCGACAATGCGCGTCAAACCGAATCGCAAGACGAAGAAGAATCCGATTCCCCCCAGCGACGGCGGCGCGTGGGAATTTAGCGGCCTATGGAAAACCTTAAGCGCGAAATCAGAATCCATCATCGAGACCTACCGTCGCGACCTGCAGGAATTCGACACCGGTTTGAAGAAGGAGATTGAGGTCGCTCACGGTTCCCTCGAGACGGTGGGCCACGTAATCGACAAGTTCGGAAACACAGTCGTCAAAGGCACCGTTCGCATCACATCATATCTCGAGTCCGATAATAATATCAGAAACAACAACCCCGGCGGCACCGAAGAAAAAAAGAGCTTCAATTCGAAGCGCTATTATAGTAGGTTTGACGCACAGGTTCGTGCAATTCAGGGTGACGTTAGCACCTACAGCGAAGTGCCTGAGGATTCGGATGAGTATAATAATTGGAAATCATGGTTTTCGTTGGAAGGGAAGAGTGATGAAATTGAGGATTTTTTAAAAGAGAATGAGGCTATGGAGAGTGTTTTCAAGAGGGTTGTTCCCAGTGTTGTTGACCGTGACACGTTTTGGTGTAGGTATTATTATAGAATTTATAGGCTCAAGAAAGCTGAGGATGTGAGGACGAGGCTCGTGAAGAGAATGTCGAGGGAAGAGGAGGACTTGAGTTGGGATGTTGAAGATGATGATGATGGGGACGTGGGTGGTGATAAGAATAAGGGGAAAGGGGGAGATTCTGAGTTGCATGGTGATGGAACAAAGAAATTGAATGTGGAAGAGATGCATAAGTTTGGTGAGGAGGGGTCTAAGGAAGAAAAGAGAGGTGATTTATTGCAAAGCAAGGGAGATGAGTCTGTTGAAGAATCAAAGGTTGACAAGAACAAAGAGGTTGTTGAGAAGATGGGTGACGCAAGTAAGAAACTATCAATGAAGAGGATGAGAGGAAAGATTCTGGGGTGGATTCTGGTAAGAAAGTGATAATGGAAATTAAAGTTGATGATGGAAAAGATTCATTGGTTGCAAATAAGCACTCGAGGAACAAGAAGGAGGAGGAGGAGGATCTTGAGTTGGATGAAATTGAGGATCTTAGTAGAATTGATGAAGAGAAGGAAGCTTGGACGGGTAGCCCTACCAAAGTTGATTTGCGGAAGCGCCTCAGTTCTGCTCAAGAGCAAGAAGAAGAAGAAGAAGACTTGAGTTGGGACATTGAAGATGATGATGAACATGCTAAGGCATGAGATATGAGCTTCACTTTCATGAGATTTATGCATGCATGTAAGTGTGGTTTTCATAACAGAAACTAGCATTCTCTTTTTGTTTTTATATTTGTGTAAATTTCTTAGAAGTCTCATTCTTCCACATTTTAAATGTACGAAAAACAACTATTTTAATTGATATATCCCTTCTCTTTATTTTTTAACAAATGTTTTGGATACACTTCAAAATATGGTGACTGCAAGAAAATCCGTCCGTTTTGAAATCAATTGAAATAACTCCTTCACGTGGGTCCTTCTACTCTCTGTTCCATTTACATGTAGTACCTAAGTAGTTTCGAGGTTTGACTAGTCATTTCACAGTATTGAATAATGGTTGAGTTTCTTTAAACTTAAAAAAAAAAATTAAAAACTAATACTTCATTATCCAGAGTCTCCACATCATGTAAGGGGGAGAAAAATTATAAGCAACCTTACCCTTATACATGTAAAGAGGTATTTTTTCTAAATTAAAAAAAAAAAAAAACTATTTTTTTAATCAGAAATAAATTAGATAAATACACTAAAAAAACATAAAATTATTTATTTTATTAAAATAAATTTAAACAAACTGACTAAAAAAATCAAATGTGGAAAATTGATATCGAAAAATAGTATAACATATGATGTTATCAATGTATCCCTTACTTGATTTCTAATATAAAAAAAAACAATTATTGATTTCTTAACCATTAGTCCTAGCGAAACTATTTGTTCAATGAAGTGTTTTTCTTTAACAATGACATGAGGCTATGGTATACTTCTTTATTGTATTGCTTCAAATAATAGAAAAATTCACCAAAATAGCTCATATATCTGATGCATACAGCATATAGATGTGCAGATTTAGTAGTGTGGGTTCATTTACTCCAGAAATATATATTCTTGCAAATTTTAGAAGATAATATATTAATTCTGAGTAAGAACTTTCAGAAAGATGCTAAATAATTTGAAATGTCGAGGATAAGGGTACTGCAGAGTAAAATCTTCACCGGAAGCATTTAGAGCAATCCTTTTTATTTCAGTAGAAACTGTTATTAACAGTTAATTATCAAGGGACACTTGCCTTATCTAAAGTGAGCAAATGTATAAAGACAAAATGTAAAAGTATGATTACTGTTGAAGTTAGTTAAGATTATAAGTTACTTTAATTCAAATTAACGATAAATACATTAGAGATGGGTACTTATTATCTGTACAAGTCTATAAAGTCAAAATATTTCACTATAAAGATTAACCCTCCTATATCATAATGGCAAATTAAGTAGACGATCATAACCCTGCATCCTCATAATGATTTGATTTTACGGTGTTCTGTTGAGGAAAAGGAAAAAACAGAATCCATCAAGAGGAGATCATGCACACAAGAGGGAGGAATGTGTACTACCTTCCCCTCCCATTCTCTATTAATATTGCTTTCCATATCCTGAACCACTTTTAATACTCGTGTCTTGAAGCAGCTTCAACAGCCAGTAGACAGCAGACTCAAATTAAACCTCTAAATGAAAATATAAATGACCATTCTTATAAAATTCTATCGGTAATATAATTCACATTCTTCAAATTTGGAAGCCAGACTTCTCCAAATCCCTGAAGCTGATAGGAACCCACGATAAACTATTGTGAATACTAGATTCTAAGTTATCTATCAAAAAAAAAGTAAAAGGGGAAATGTGAGAGAGAAAAAATTGAATTTAACAAACTCTTCTAGCAACCCCTGTGCCCGTTTGTACAACAAAATAAATACTCCACAGTCCAGATCAAATAACCGAGGCATGGAAGCCACCTTTTCTTGAGACTAAAAGCCATCTCTTTAAACCCATGGCAGTTTTGAGACTAAAATCATACCTATCCTTCAACAGCAATGCTGGGTTCAGAAGTGGACTCTCCCATGTGTGATTCAACTGGGGAGGGTAATTCCATAAGGCGTCCTTTTTGAGCACGCGGTGGAAGATGCCTTGCATGTTTTCTGGATGCTCCCTTCCAAGGCAAGAAAACCCCAGTACCACCTCGAGGAAGTTTGTGAGTATTTGCTGCCATGGGGCGCATAGGGGTTAGCATGACCATTGGAGCACTAAGTGATCCCCATGGGGGCATCATATCCATAGCCCCATAGCCATTTAGAGGTCCGTTTGACAAAGTAAAAGGGCTAGCATTGCTTGGTTGCCAAAGAGTCATCGCAGTTGTCATGGTAGGAGTTGGTGATTGGCATTGATTGGAGTCTGGTCTCACTCTAAAGAAGGTGATGCTCACCCTTCTGTTAGGGGATGGACACATTACGTACCTTGCCATGTCAGCACTGTTTCCTCTCATCACTAAAAGAGACCTGCATTGCGTTTCAACATCTAATCACGTATTGTAAAATACTACAATATTATGGACCAAAAGAAAGCAATTGAAGAAATGTAAAACAAGTAGTAATAATAAGGCTTGAGTTAAATGTCAATCCTATCAGGATATATTGAACAGCCCCTGTGACTATATCCATAATTCCATATCTAACATTCCTTAAGAACATCTCAGAAGCTTTCAGAGCTTTAACGTAGAATTTAATACTTATTCAAGAAGGAGAACTTAGCCACTTCAAATACATAATATACTATACGAATGAGAAACGGAAATATGTGGAAAAATGAGCTTTTCCGGGATCAGAGTGGAACTTCTACAGGGATAATGATGAAAAATTAAAACTAGGTGTCACTTCTAAAGTTGCATAGCTTATTATTCATTCACATGCTGTCAAATAAATGTTGAAGGTATTCTGCCTTGGTATCCAGAAATATGACAAGAATATTAAAAATAAATAAATGGTGGATTAGAACCACCACAAAAGAGTGTAAGTTGTTTAATATATACCCCTCCTTCAATGAGAGCATGAGTGGCCCCTTGTAGTTCCCATCATTTTCACTCGTAAGGATACGCCCAAAAGCCATAGTTGATTCAGAGAGAAGAAGGGTGGATAGAGGTTGGTCCAAATGCGGTGGTTTCAGGAATGGCTGAGAAAATTCCCCCTACAAATTATAAAATTGTAGGTTACTCCCTTGTAGAAATGAATGCTTATAGTACCTTTCAGAGATCAGACTAATACACGATAAGGAAAGTGATTAGGAAAACACGAAATGTTTACCTCTTCAAAAAAGTTGATTATACAACCATTTGGCCTTTTGTACTCTGGAATTAATTTCCATTGAATAAGGTGATCAATAACATCATGAAGAAATGCTGGCATGGGCTCTATGTTGTCTGTAAACAAAAAAGGAAAACAAGCTGAATTACTATCTTTATAATTTAGATTGATTTTTAATATATCAGAATAGAAGAACCAAATTACAGTTTTGTTAAGGTGGAGAAAGACTGTCAAATTATCAAATCTTCCTTTAATAATTTCTTCTTACTTTTGGTATCGTCCTTTATCTGTCCAAATATCGGAACACCCAACTGAATCAGCTCTCTCTTGTTTCCCTTCATCTGTTTGTTGAATAGTATAAAAGTTTCACCTACATTTATTCAAGAAGATTAGTTTAGAACGTAAAATACTATATACAACAGAACAACTTGCTTTAAATGTGTAAATCTGTCTTGTGATTAAACAAGAAAAAATTGCAATAAAGACATACGACCACAACTGTGTTAAGAACGATAATAATCAGTCCAAAAACTCTTGACCTATTATTATGGATAACATAGAACCTGATCTTGATTTATTAAATAAATTGAAAGAAATTTGCTGCCATTGTATAAGTCCCTAGTAAAACTATAAACAGCTTCCATCTGCTTGATATTTCATTGTGGTTGAGGATGACCAAGATGATTAGAAACCTAAATATTAGCATGATACAAAGTAATTGAAAGTGCAGGAAATAACGAGTTAATGGTGACTTACCTGAGAGCTCCCCGTTCTGGCCAGCAGCATGAATCTCATTCACAAAATCAGTCAGCTTGCAGATTTCTGATTCAGAGAAAACATCCTCATACAACTTTAATCCTTTCACAACATTCACCTGCTAATTGCAATCATCTGTCATTCAGCAATATCCAGCTACTTCTTATTACAAAAACTAGTGATACCAGCTCTATGAATCCATGCTTCTTTATTAAAAACAATTTATTGACTATTGAGGTTGTAAACAAAAGAACTTGCCATGTGCCCCTTCACGGACTCCTTTGCTGTGAAACCCTTAGTCAGCTTTATCTGTGAAGAACGTCCTTCACATTCTTCATGATTGGAACATATATTTTTGGTCATCACACTGGGTTGCATTTCCTGAGATCCTGCACACCAGACCAAAGAAAATCCATGCAACTTTCAGCACTCAACAAAAAGGGGGGATGGATGGACTTATCATATTAAAGTGCAACACATTTTAGTCCAAATTCAACATATATTTTCACCAGTATAGTTGATAGCTAGGATTCATTATACGCATCTTTGGTTGCATGGTTAGTTTAACTTCAAGCCTTTGGTTACCCTGTAAAGTGATGGTTAACCGAGAGAAGCAGAAATATTTCAACAATGGTAAGCAATAAACCAAACTGAACCCCAAACATTGTCATGGTCACCATTAGCTAAGTAAGATTGATAAATTGAATTTTCATCATTTAACAATTGTTTTTGCTGTGTGATTGTTGAGAAACATTTGTTCCCTTCCAACATAGTAACCAGGCGTTAGTCCTCCCCCAAGCATAACCAATACCAATGTACCCGCAAGCACAAAGTACGGTTAATAGTGACAAAATGAGCTGGCCATTGGAACAAACAAAAGTTCGATGACCTGTCCCCAGTAAGGGTATGAACGCAACCGGCTGCTCAAACATGCTTTGTTCTTTTCAGAACAAAATAAAATGAGTAATAATACACATATAACAAATGCTTACATTACTTTTTATTAAAAAAAAATCTTTTATCTATCTGTCACATTATTCATCTTTTCTCACATATTTCATTCTTGCACCTTATTTACATGAAGAATCAAATAGGTAAGAAACAAAAAAAATGAGAGAAAAAAGATAGAAATTGACTAAAAAAGAAGTATTATTTAAATAGATAGAAAAAAAATTGAATAACACTTAAATGAGAAAGGGTATAAAAAATATTATTCTGACTAAAAAATTGAATTTAACCCAAAAAATTTATTTATTATTGTTTTAAAATTTTAAGTTATAAATAATTTATTTAAATTTTATAAAAATCCAAACAAAGGAAATAGATAATAAACTTCTTCTCTCCCATTTCACAGCACTAAAGAAGAAAAAAATTCATCCAAAAAAACCTTTATAATTTTTCTTCTTAAATATATAGTTAATTTTTTATATATATTTTAATGTAAAAATGTCTTTTGATGCACATTCAAAACATGTAACCAAAGTAGTTTGGTGTTTGGACCCTCACTAGCCTCTTCAATCAAATTTTCTCAACAACAAAAATAGGACCATTAAATTATGATTAACCAAGGAGCTAAAGTATTAAAAAAAGATGATGACCGGAGGAAACTTTGACCGGAAGGATCCAGGTTCATAAGCAATCATGCACTAGGAATTATTGTAAAAGCATAATTAGTACTCCTAAACAGAATATGTATTGTTTTCCTTTTCTTTTCTTTTTTTTTCATTATTAGTACTCTCTACTTTGAGTATTTTCCTAAATCCTAAGACCCTAACCCATAATTGAAGTCCATTCATAGGATCCTCCACCCAAGCATGAGTCGACAGAGTTGACCCGCCAAATTGGACCCATCAAGGAAACTCAACAACACTGAACACCACACCAGGGTGTTTCATGGGGAATAGCACCTAATATGTCAAAAGCTCAATACCCACCCATTCAAGCCCCGAACCGCACGTGGTACGATACCATTAGATGGAAGCACTCACGTGACGTCAAAACAAGATCATTATGCAACCGGCTCGTAGTATCGTTCACTTCAGCCGACTGTAGTAGTAATAAGAATATAAAAAAAGCACACATCTCTAGATGTCTCCCCTATCAACGTTGTGGTATTCGCCCCTGCCACCATGCTCCCAACTAACCGTAACACCAAAGGTACCCAGACCGTATTCAGAAAATATGGTCCCACCCAAAAAAACAAACTCAGAAAATAAGGAAAATGTTTCCATGGAAGGAAAATGATAAGAAGAAGCCAAAGAATGTATTAAAGTAAGAAAACTCTATTATTTTTTATCTTGAAAAAAACCTTGTTATTTTGTCCATACTAGTTGGGGACTTAGGTTTTCAATAAAGTATTAAATATTTTATTAACGTAATAGAATCAATTCAGAGATGTGAAAGAATAAATAATGAATAATAAGAATAATTCAGTAAACTTGTTTACTCATTAAATTATTTATTAATTTTCTTAGTTTTCGTAAAAAAAACGTTAAATGACACTTTTTTACAATAAATGAAATAATTAAGGAATTAATTAATAGAAAAATATTTAAAAACACTCGGTATGATAATTGAAAATTATGATGAAACCATATTAATAATAATTTTTATACTTCTTTGTTATTTTTAAGATAAATTTTAATATGTATATATATAAGATAAAAAAAAATAACAGATAAAATTTTTACATTTTTTTTAGAATCAGATATGTTTTTACATGGTATTAGATATCATATCCACTTTTTATCAAGTAATGAAACTAATTCAGGTTAATTTTTGCATTTCTGCATTATTTACTTTACAAATCGTATGACAGGAAGGGGAAAAAAATAACTATTTTAGTGTAGAATAGATATAAAAGAAAATATTTAATTTCCATGCACTGTTTTATTATCTATATGATAATATCTTAATTGACAATAGTGTAAAAAATATATTATACATTGTCAGCGTATTTTAATTAAATTCTAGAAGAAAAAAATGTAATAAAAACTAATATGAAAAAAATAAGAATTCAAAATCAAAAGGTAATGTAATGAAAATAAATTATCATACATGTTCTCTGCGTGACATTAGTTTAATAACATCTATTTATCCAAAAATCAAAAGTTACAAAAACATTTTAAAAAGAAGGAGGGGAAAAGTGAGAAAGAAAAAAAAAAAAACCCTATTGGCGATGATTTTGAAAATTAATTGGAAAATAAAGGCATCAAAACGTTGAACGACGTCTGCGGTCTACCATTGCGCAACCGAAAATTGACTTCAATATATAAACTACTTTGGAAACTAATTTTCATGCCAAATAGGCAAATATTCTTTGGTTAGTTTTCTTCGCCACACACAGCAGGGAACGAAAATAACTTTTTTTTTCTGATATAAATATAATTGTTTTATGAAAAAGTGGTGAAAAAGAAATATAAAAGCAGAAAACCAAAAAGTTTGCTCCTATGAAGAGACACAAAAAAGTTTTCACCCTTCGTGATTAAAAAAACACAAGAAGTAACTTCGAATAATCTAAAAATTAATCTGTGTTATCTCCTATCTCGCTTTAAGAATGAAAAAAAAAAAAAAACATTAAACCATTAAGAAACGATTCAATTCTCCGGCAACGGGTGGAAGATGAATCGTGAAAGAGTATCATAATATATCAAAGACAATACTAATTGTAGGTGAACCGTTAATAGCATTGAATAGAAAGAAAACAAAATTAAAAAGATTAAAGGAGATCACTGTGGAATTGATTATTATTACCTGAATCGGTAATTTCACTGTCCGGCGAATCATACACTGGCGCGGCATCGTCGTCACCACCGTCGTTTCCGCCATTCTCCACCGCTTGCTTCTCCGATTTCCCTTCCTCGTCGAAGCTGCTCTCGCTTTTCTTCGCGGCTTCGGTGTCCTTTTTCTTCTCGGCGACTCTGCGGAGCTCGAGAGTGACGTCGGCGATGGAGTGATACTTCTGCATCTGGATGACGGGGATCCAGTTGAGGCGGCGGCGGTGGATGGCGGCGAAGGTGGCGTCGTAGTCGGAGGATGCGGCGGCGAGGTGCGCGAGGTGGCCGCAGAGGGCGTCGATGATGGCGTTGGCGGCGGCGAACTCGCCGCGGAACCAGGCGAGAATGGCATCCTTGGCGAAGGAGTCGGAGAAGAAAAACGGCGACGGCGGCACCATTGCCGGTGGTGGATCGGTCCGCGATGCTGGGACAGCCGCCATGGCTTTAGGAAAAATGGTTCAAAACAAACAGAGACACACAGAACACAACACAACACAGAGAGAGAACGAGAGAGAAGAAAAATAAAACAGGGTTTGATAATTTGTTATTATTGTTGCAATGGAAAGGGTTTTGATTTTTAGTTAGAGAGAAAGAAGAATTGAGTGAGTCACATGAGATGCAGTGCAGGGGAGAGGGGGGTTTAAAGAGGAGTGGGATTTATTGTCCCTCTCTTGTTCTGTTTCTCTGTTGTATGCCAAATCCGTACACTCGAGACCTCCCTTCCTTGTAACGTGGCACAATCACACCACACTTTCATGTGCCTGGCTTAAAATGCTACGTAAAGGTAAAAGCTAGTAAAAATATCATTATTCTTTTTTACTATATATGGATAATAATTAACAGTGTTTTAATTAAGTTTAATTCCGATTATTTATTTTAATTGTATGATCAAAACTTATTTGTTTTTAAGATTCTCGTTTCTTTTTTATTGATACACATTATTGTTTCATGAGTTGGACATTATTTAATAGCTAATCATCTAGTGGGTATTATAAAATTATTTTAGTTTAATTAGTGATTTTAAATTGCGAAAAATATAATTTGTTTGTATGGTCGTTCTTTCAATCGGTTAGCTCGTTTGAGATTAATAAGATCTTGTAAGCTTAATAGGGGAGACATTTTTTTAGAGACAGTGATGCTTAAGTTAGTGATTAGTATAATAACTATATATTTGCACTAAAAAAAGTGTTCATATCTAGTGAATGTTGCATTAAGGTATATTTTTTAATGATGTTTAAGTTAGTGTTCAATCTAGTAATTACATGTTTGCATTAAAGAATAAACAAAATGTTCATATATGGTGAATTTTGTTGTACCTCTTTCGATTGTCGACCAATTAAAATTGACTACTTAGTTCTTCCGTGTTTATGCACTCAAAACTGCGAGGTTATGTATTCCTTTGATATTAGGTTGATCAAGTCGACCCTTCTGCAATACTCACTCATTATTTGACCAACCTTAAGTACTCGAGTATAATATGCACTCTATTGAACACGTCCAAGGATCCAAAACATGATTTAGATATAACCACCCACGATGTACACATGGGGATCTTTGAGCAACAACTAGGACAAATACGGGAAATTGCCTCAAGGATATTAGTATTGTTCAGATACGATACAAAACCATATAACCTCCAACATTTGATCTAGAAAGGGGATTACACTTCACACTTAATATTTTTGGATTAGGTCTTATACTTCCTTAGGTATGATCTAGGCACAATAATAATTACAATGAGGGTATTTATAGGAGGGGTTGGGGTAACGTCTTTGGTGGTCTTACAACATCAATTCTTGTCATGTTTGCTCAAGAATTCAATTGCAAATCATGTAAAATACCACTTGTGCACAATGTGCATGCTTATGATAATAGTATTGTGTGATCTTAAGAATTGAATGTCAAGTGGCTTCTAACTTAAAGATTGGTGCTTGAGGGTAAAAATCAAGCACAAAATTGACATTGAGGGAGCAAATATAAAAAAATTCCAATAACTCTTCTAATCACTTTAACCTAGAGCATGAGCTATATCAAAATCGTAAGCAGTGAAATTGTAAACCTTGGTGTCTCTTTTGATACGTGTTGTTGTTGTTCTTGTTGCATAAGATGTTAATAATAATTAGTGAAATTCATCGTCTTGGTTGCATAGGATGCTAACAATGGTGACGATTGATATGTGAACCAATGTTGCCTTTACGGACTTTGTTGTCAATGAGTTAAAAGATAGGGATATGTATAAGGATCCAATTAATGAGTATTGACTACCTTTTTTTTACATGCAATGTCATTTTGTTATTGGATGTGTATGGTAGTGTCATTTTGAGTGTGTGTCTATCTAAGATTTAGTCAAATTAAATAAATAATTTTAACTCATAAACTTTTTTATTCTCAAGAAAAAGAGAAAGTTTAAGAATTTAATTATTTTACAATATTTATTATTTATTTACTAAAAAACTGTTAAAAATTTAAGGCCATTTTTTGTATAAAATGTATTGCAAATAATTTGAAGAGTCGTATTAAAAAAAAGTCAAAATAAACTTTCTACAAAATTCTTATAGAAGGACCGAAAATACTAATATTAAACATTCATGTACATAACAATAAAAAAAAATGTTAAGATGATTAAAAATAACTTTTAAAAAACATGGATATACTCAATATTACACAGCATATGTTAAGGTAATTAA
>PYAF01001862.1:652401-674733 GCA_007407185.1 Glycine tomentella
TAACTTTTTATGAGAAATACTTATATAATAAAATTTAGTTAAGCTATATATCTAAACACGTACACCATTGTTAAGTAAAGATGGTGGTAGATAGATACTAGATACTAAAATATTGTTGGATGGAGTAAAACTAGACTTAAGTTTTGAAATATTTTTTTTTTAGATTTTAAATTTTATGAATGAAAAAATAAAATTAAAAAACAATCAACTAAATTCTCTTGTAAAAAATAACTATCAATAAAAATAATGAATATTTTACACTATCAACACGATGAAAAAGAAAATAAAAGAGGTAGACAAAGAGAAATATGTAATGATAGAATTTTTTTTTTATCATAATAATATTGATATAAAACAATTCTATTAAAAAATATGATTAATTTTTGTTAAATATCATGAAAGTATATAAAATAAATATTGATGAATAATGACGTTTATGATTAGGAAGTTGTGGAGGCCGAAAAGAAATAAAATGGCAGAATAAGTAAAAGGCCTAAAAGGCAGCAAGGTGTGGGACCGTTTAAAATGGCAACTAGAAGGCATTGGGTCCATTGAATTCCACCAGGCACCAGGGGTGCTGCTGTTTGGTGGCCCCCACTCAGAGCCTCTATTGTTGGTTGGCACTTCGCGGACGAGGAAGGGAGGCTCAGTTGGGCCCCACACGCGTGAGGGTCGTAACTCACAAGGAAACCCCTTTTGAATTATTGTTACAATGAGGCACCACGGTTAACGTTTTATGTATTTGCCACTGTGCAGTGGACCCTGCTACTGTACTCTTCTACTTCTAGTGCTTCAATTTTGTTTCTGTTCGTCATAGCAAACGACGTCGTATCTCATCCACTTCGGTTTCCCTCGGCTTGGCTCCGATTCTCAAAAGACTAAAAGTGATTTTTCTAAACGTATTATTCTTTTGTTGGAAAAGGTCTGCACTTCGCTGCCCGTTATTCTATTCGTATTGCACTTTTGCTAATTTGCTATGCGATAACGACATAAAGTTGTTTACATCGTTTTATGATTTTATCGAATTTTCGGTCTTTGTAAACTTGTTCACTTTTTAAAATACTCCTTCCAATTTCAAATCATTACTATATTGAGTCATTGAGATGCCTTGCATTTTATGTTAATGGCTTCAATTAGTTAAGTTTTTAAAATACTCCTTCCAATTTAATGATGAGTTTCTTTTATGCTAATTTTTAAAAGTCTTGCTACGTGTTTAAAAGAAATATTTATGTCCACTGTTTAAAAGCTTATCAGGAAAAAGTATTTATCTCCACTGTAGTCTAAATATATAAAACTATTTATTGGAAATATAACCAACATATATTGCTTTCTGCAAATAATTTTTTAAAATGGATAAAAAGTCTATTAATTATTAGTTCATGATAAGCTTTAATTAGATTGTTTTCTATCGACAATTTAAAAGAAATTCTTTATTAGATTCCTTCTTTTAGAAGCTTTATTAGATTCTTGGGTAACAACCAGAAAGGAAATGAATATTAAAAAAGAGAGGATAAAGTTACGAAACTATACTGTATAGCCGAAGAAGTTCTTAAATTAAATAATGAAATCATTGGAATAAAAAATAGTTTATATACTTTTTTTAAAACACACATACACTGCGTTTTGGCTAATCACTAAAACTTGAGATTTGAGAGCGCAGCTAAGCTAAGCTGATCATGCAAGACATAAAATTAAGAAGTGGGACCAATTGTGTAGAGGTTCAATCCTATTCTCCATTAGCCAAAAGGAAAAAGGGTAGACAGTACACACTACATAGTACACACACAAAGCTCATGTTAAAAGTTAATACGATTTTTTTTCTCAGAAAATAATATTTGGTGAAAAAATGAGCAAAAAAGACCATTCTAGAACCAATAGTGAAAAATAACTATAAACTTATATGCAAGTAAATATGTGCAAGTAACATAATTTCCTGCTAAAAGTGTATACTCGCATTAACGAAAAACAAGCCCTTTTTTTAAAGAAAAATGTCAATTTAGTTTAGAATATCAATTTTCAAGGTCAATTTCTCTTCACATTATGTAGGTTCATTTTATAAGTAAACATTCGTGACATAAGTCTACATCAAAGTCTAGCATATACTTTTGAGGGATCCGTGATCCTATGTACGTAGGTATTGAAATTGAGAAATATTTTTTATGGTTAAATATGCTTTACAGTTTTTTACTTCTTATATGACATAAATTTTAACTAATTTAATTAAATAAAATGGTTAATTTAATTAATAATTTATATAATTTTAAAAAAATTATCCAGTCTCATCATTTTTATTATCTCGTCTGATTAATAAATATATAAAGAAAAAACGGTAATTATGCAATTTATCTTCTCAAATCATAACAAAAGAGATAAAAAAATCATCTTATTAATTTACAACATGTATTATTTATTGATTAAAATATTATGAAATAGTTAAGGATATTTGGTATAAAAAAATCAATGCAAGGGAAAATTTGGATAAAGTCTTATAAAAAAATAAACACAAATTTCAAAATATTTCTATATAAAGGAATGAATGTAGTATAATACGACATTTTCTTATTTTATTTTTATAGACTAATGCGACAATACTTTACATTTTAAAAACTATAACGATAATTTATCCTTTCACATATATAACTAACCGAACACGAATTCTCAATCTGAATGTTACAAAAAAAAAAAACCTCTATCTTCAAATGAAACCAATTAAAAAACGTATTCAAGAAAGCATTTACTAATTTTATAGCCCCCGAGTGCACGCAAGCATTCACTTTCAATATGCTTGTTCAACTACTTTGGGAACTTTGCATTAGACAGAGAATCAAGTATACAACCCAAAGACAAAGAGTACTATTGTTTGTTCAAAATCCCATATGAAGTATGGACCATCCAATATAGGTGGAAGCGCCCATTCACCCTTTTTGGGATGAACATTGCAAATGCCCTAAAGATGCCTTGTTAGTTCGTCACAACCATTAATTCATGCATAAGGTGCCATACTTTGGACGATACTTCTAAAACAACATGGTTGGCACGAGAAAAAGGAAGGAAGAAAGAAAACATAAAAAAGTATTGTGCATCATCAAAAGGTAAGAACTATATTTTAGAATCCAATCATTATTTTTTTACTATCTCCTTTTAATATTTCAAAGTTTATTGTAGTTTCTCTTTTTCCTAGCTAGCTAGTCAATATTTTTCCGCTAAAAATAATGAATATGCTTAACTTTTCCTCCTAAAGAAAAAGAATTCGTAAAACAACTTAATGGAATAAGGTATATCATAAATACCATAGTCGTCCATATACAAATTTTTAAAAAATGATTAATGACCTTTAAAGATTCAATATTTTGATCAGTGTTAAGTACTTTAAAAACTCAATTAACCTAAATATATTTCATAAATGATCTGATTATTTTAAAAAATATATTAACCTATTATTAATTAGAATTTTTTTTGAAGGAGAACTTAAAATAATTTATTAAAACTAATAATTAAAAATTATCTTTCATATGAATATGTAGCTCTTTAATTAGTTTTTTATTTATAATTTTAATTCTTAAAATTTAATCAGTGACATGACAATACAAATTTCGACCAGCATACTACTGGAAAGGAAAAAAAAAGTTTTGAAAATTTATCGCTACTACTTTATTTTAAATTACTTTTATTTTTATGATCATGCATTGTTTAGTTATCTGGATTAATTCTTAAAGAAAATAGGCAGTTTAACATTTAAATTCCCCTAAATTTATATGAATAAGTTACATGTTCAAAGTTTATAAAACGCATAATATTTTTATTTTTATTTTTAGGGACTTATATTATACATAAAAGACGACTAAAAGGAAAAACGACTTTTATGAATTTAGAAATAACTTTTAATAATAATAATAATAATAATGTAAATATAAATGAAGTAAAATTTAATGATATGTTTAGAAATTATTCAATAAAAGATTAATTATTAAGTAAATGATCCATTATATTTTTTTGAAAGCAAGGATCCTGTATATTGTCAGCAGTTTATCCTTTCTAGAAATTTCCTACATTTTGAAGTAGGAAACGGTTCCAAATCCTTCACGGGGGCAACCAGTAACCCTTGACCTTTCTTGTGAAAGAAGCCTCTCGACAAAGTTGATGCGAATTCCAGATGCATTTCTAAAATTCTGAAAACAATTTCGTAAAATTGTTAATTATTCAGTTAACGTTGGTCTTTGGTTTTTGATTCTAAGATTAAATCTCGTGCTTAATCCAATACTATACCTCAATTAAGTTCAGCTTCAAATTAGTATGTATATATATATATATATATATATATATATACACATATATAATATTGATATTTCAAGTTATGTGGTATAAAAAATTAATTTAATTTTTATGTAAATTTTTTTTAACATATATGTTTGAAAAATATTATCAATGAGTTAGTGAAATAGAATAAAATAAAGAACTTAATAGTTAATAACTTTCTTTAAATGAGGTTTTAGATCTAAATCTTTGTAAGTAAAAAATAAAATTGATATAATAAGCGTTTTGTTCAACAACTAATATAAGTGGGTTCATTGACTTTATTTAGGTCCAATATAATTTTATATACGGAAAATTCCAGGCTAAAAATTAAAATAAAAGAAATTATAATACATTATCATATCCTCAATCATAATGATGATGCATTTATACAGTTTATTTCGAATGTGTGATTTAATTTCAGGTACATCTGAGTAAGCTTTGAAAATAAAAACACTTCTATCAAATAATAAAACTCATTTATAAAATACTTTTTATTATTAGTTTTAATTATTTTTTCTAACTTACGATTATTAAATAACACATTTTAAACCCTTTTCCTTGTTTTCTTTAGAAATTCAACTTATTTAATCATCATAATTTTTAAACATTTTTAATTATTTTTTAAAAAAGAAATTAATAATCCCTAATTCCAAAGATCTAAAACAATTAAATCATGCAATAAGTAAACTATATGATCAAATTATCGTTTTTTGAACAACAAGTTGCTTGGGTTTACTACTGAGAAAGAAGTTAAATAGATATAACGTTTTCTCCTATTTTGTTAAAGTGTAAAAAAAAAGTTGAAAATCTATTTAACAGAGCTTAGCAGTTAGCAACGATAAGTGATTGCCAACCATAAGTTAAAACAATTGATGTTGTTTTTCTAATTTTGGTTCGAACTAAAATGCTTGCCATATTTTTTTTTTACCTGCATAAAATGAATGCAAATGCAATAAATCTTGATAGGTGTTTATTATATACATTGAAAAATTGGATTTGACTTGTCAATCCGAAAAAACGACATCTTACGTCTTTGTTCGTCGGGTCGTTTGTCATTTTTTAGTTATTACCCTCAGAAACGTTGTGCACCTCCCTCTGTTCATGCATGTATTTGTCATTGAAGTTGTCACATGGGTATAAGAAAAATTATTAAAAAAACATTTATATTTAATTTTGGTGGAATTAATTCTAATATATAAATTGAATTAAACATATAATTCTGTTTGTGTTTTGTTCAGTGGAGCGCTCATAAAAGTCCATGACTTCTAATTTGGAGAGAAAATCCGCGAAGAGTATAGAAAAATTGTGTCTTAAGTTCTCTATATATTTTAGATATCCTTCAAACAGAGAAACACATGTGTTGTTTTTGCTTAAATTTGGTTCTCGCTGAAATTGCAAAATTGTTCATACAATCGCGAGTTTGTATGATTCTGACCAAGCCTGCATGAGTTTGAACAAGCTTATGCAAAAACAATTTTGCTAGCAATTTGACTCGATGGAGGTATTTAGACTTGTAAACATGTATGATTCTACGAGTTGGATCGCAAGTTCGACAACTCTACAATCAAAAGTCTTATTTTTCTTCAATAATAACACACATAAAGGGAATGATTTATAAGTGCCATATCTCTCTCTGGGAGTGGATCATTTGTGAAATTGTAACGATGATAATTTTATAAAGGTTGAAGAATAATGTGGTCATTTTTTTTTCAAAAGTGAAAATGTTTCAAGAAAAAAGGAAAGGAGAAAAATGTCACAAATTTATCTTTCTAACCAAAAATTAATAAAATAATAATTAACATTTGTTAATAAAAAAATATGATTTTTTTCTCTCTTTTCTTTTTGGTTGCGAGGATTGGTGTTGTTAGTTGGTGTCTATAATTAGGGTATGACAAGCACAGGCTGCCAACCCAAGTAGGAGTTTAGGAGTAGGACTATACTCGGGAATATCTAAAGATCCAAGCTCAAGTCTCGTAACCAATAAACTACAATGTGCGATGTGTGCCAAGCAGGGGAACTCTGTTGATTATAGATTTATAGTGCCACTGTGTTGAGATTACGTAAACAAGTCACTTTGGCAGTTGGGCTTAAATGAGATGGTTATAACTTAGAAAGATGCCCATTTGACCAATACTGGATGCGAGACTTTGACTAAATACTGTTGTTGCAAAGATCCATAGTGCCTTTAATTTGCATAATGCACCTTCATGCAGATAAATAAAGGGGGAATCATTTAGCTGATACTCGTATGGAATTGTTGTTTATGGAGACATATATCAATTATTTTTCTACATTTACCTTTAATAAAAAATTGACCACAAGAGAAACAATATTAGAGTAGAGAGAGAAGGGATTTGGCCTTACCAAATGCCAAGAGCATTATATGAGAAGTATCATCTGTGTGATCAAAATAGCAAATGTCCTCTTCCTTCTCTTCAATCAATACAGGAAAATCTTAACCCATTAGCCCTTCACATATCAATTTGATATTCACATTGGTCATCACAATGGTAAAATCTTAGAGGATGAGTTATTATTTTTTAATGTAACTTTTCATATAAATTTCATTCTAAGAGTTACCATTTCATTTAAAGTGTAACCCACTGAGGTTCACCTAGTGATAGATGTAGGAGTAAATGCACGAGTACTTAGTTCAATTCTCGTTGTCATTATTGTACATAAAACAAAAATCTCATTTAAGGAGAATAGATGAATTCTTTAAGTTATTAATGTTCTCCACGAGATTGCTATCTTTTTAGCTATTGTGTTAAAGGGCCCAAAAGCCCAAAAAGAAAAAAAAACTATAACCCTCTCCCAATAATATAGGAGTTTGCTGCCTCCTATCCCGCATAAATGATAAACATAAACGGCTAGAAATTTGACTTCTGACTTCTGAGGCAAAGGAATTATTGTCCACTGTCCAGGGTTAGAAAAAAAAAAACTGAACTATAAATTTCAAAATTTTGAGTGATATTGTCCTAAGGTTTCTGATAGTCCATGAAGATAGATCGTTTTGGAATTTTTTGTTAATATTGAAGAGTAAGGATGAAATACTATAAAAATACCCTTAACGTTTAAGTTGGTCCCAAAGCTACATAAAAATGAAAGGCAGAGAAATGAACAAACTTGGTTGAATGCCATAAAAATGTTTTTATATAATTTCACACTAATTTTTTTAACATAGACACTTTTGAGTTTTGTGAGACATTGAATCTTCAAACTTCAATATCAGAACTAAAATGGCTTTACGGGTGGAGGATCCTACTTTGCACAACTAAGTTGGGCTGATAGATTCCAATATATGAACACAGAAAGTTCTTTATTGTCCCCCCCCCCCCCAATTTCCAATTTATTCATTAAACTAGAAAGTGAACCTATGTTCTGCATGGTGAGGATAAAATTACTAAATTAAACAATCATTTACAATATATGAGGGAAAAAAGCACACCACAGGTGGAAGAAAAATTCATTTAGAGTTGACATCTGTCCTCATCTGGACAGTTTTAACATATCTGTTTATTACTTGCCACTTACTGATATATTTACTTGTCGGACACAACAAACACTAAAAAATTCGAACACAAGAAATCATAGCACAATAAATTCAAACCCCGAAAAAAGAAACGCTAGCACAATAAATTCAAGTAACAAAATAGAAAGGGGGGAGGGGATGAAAAAATTAGACAGAATTTTAAAATAATCAATAAATAATGTTCAGATCTATATGTGTAGAATTTATACTAAATTCCAGAATTCAAACAGAAATTAATACAGATAAAGGTTAAAGACCTCAACATAAGAAATGATTATAATCTTTTGAAAGCATTAATTCCAAATTATTTCCCTTAATATAGCCACTATCACGCTCTCCAATCTCAAATAAGATATGCACGATTAGAAGAAAATATCTTCCTGCAAAACCTGGTATGGCCTTATTTTTGAATCCACTCCACCCAACAACAAACACATTGAACAACATCATGTCACCAACATCATTTATTAATGATCAACATTCTTTGCCATGCTCCCTGGTTCAATGTTCATCATTTTTAACTCCTATACCCTTTTTTCAATGAACTAGTCTTTCCAACATTTGATGTAGTAGTTCTCATCTTCTTCTTAGAATGCTGAATAAAATCAGAAAATTGGTCTCTATGGTTTTCCATCTTGTTATTCTTATTCCCACTAGCTTCATCTGACACAGAGTGGCTCTGCCCCCTACCAACATTTGACACGGTTCTGATTCTGTGCCTAGCACGTTCAATGTACTCAGTGAAGGTGTCATTGATATCTATTACTGTTTTCTTACCTTGTTGCATTCCAAGACCATGCTGTTCCTTCAAAGGGCCTGTGGTGCTTGTATCTTTGCCATTATTATGTTCACCTTTGAATACACCAACTCTTGATCCTTGAACATGCCATGGTTCAGGTTCAACCTTGGCAGATATTCCAACTTGAGGTGAAGCAACTTTTGATACCTGGCCATGCACCATTGGAGTGGATGTGGGGATTGAGTTATCAAACTTGATGGGGATTTCTCCTTCACCTTTTCTATTCTTAGCCTTCATCATATTTTGAGGGAGGTGAGTGGAGGGTGTTAATGATGGAGAATTTGGATGAGTAGTGACAGGTCTAGGTTCTTGGTAATAGTGTTTGATGCGATGATGAATGGCTCTGAAAGCAGGATTGGTTGCAAGTGCTTGACGGATTTTCCAGCATATAGAGGAGCGTGAGGTGGTGTTGTTTTCCATAGAAAGTGAAGGGTATGTTAATATGTTATGGTAGGCTCAAACTGGCTTATAGGCTTACACTCTAAACTCTAAGCTCAGAAGATTAGTAGCATTGGTTAAGTGCAGCATGCAATAGCTGCCAGAAGCTTGTTTTATAATACTGTTTTATATGTGTGTGTGACATTGAGAGGTGTGAACATGACTTGGATAACTCTTTTTTTAATGAACAAAATGTTAACAATTGAACCAGTGACCCCCTTTTTTTTTTCCTTAACCATTCAAATCACATTTTATGTTTGACTTGAATAATTAAAAGAAAACCAAAAAATCCTTTGAATTTTGATCATTCTCTTCTCTTTTTCTTTAACCATCCAACTCACCTTATATTTCCGACTTGGATAACTAAAAAGAAACCAAAAACATCCTTTGAATTTTGATCTTTGTAGGTGAAACCAGTTGAGAAAGAAGAAGCCATCTGAATAAGATTCCTAACAGCTATTACTGATAGAGCTTTATTTATTCTCTTATTTTTTACGGGATGTGATGGCAAGGATCAATTCCTTCTCGAGTTCTCGTCCCTTACTATACTCGAAACTAGTAAAGTCACGTTATGGCTTTTGTATGTCAATTAAGCACTTAATTGTAGCCACATTTTGCTGATTAATTAGTCTCGTTCGGGAAAAAAAAGAGAAAAAAGAAAGAAGCACGAGAGTTTTCAAAGTGGCACTTGGCATCGGATTCAACAAAGACCTTTAGTACTATTGGAGAAATAAACAAAGCTTAGGTTCAAATTGCAACGCAAGAATCACATTTATGCGAGCTTTCCCACGTAGTTAACGTGGTTCCACTGGTTTTGAGAGGGAAATAATATTGGATGTTTGGTGGAAAACAACTCACAATTATTGAAATTAAGCCCAGAGAATTTTAGCTAGTGTCCCTCATAACAAAATAACTAGACAAGGAATCCTTGATATAATATTGCTAGATTGTCTTTTGCTCTTCAATTGTGGAGCACAAAAGCCAATAACCCCAAGTCCAAATTTCTGTCCCGAAAAGACGAAAATTTGTCGAGTTTAAAGTTCGTTATAGTTTGCGTTTAAAAGTGGATACCATTACTTTATAATTAATAATAACTTTATGAAACGTGTAAAATTGATTGTGTGTAAAATTTGTTTAAGCTATCCCTATCCCCAATATATTGTTTGGTGTCACATTATTAATAGAAATTGTGATTACAGTAATAACTTTATGAAATGTCAGCATCTTCTAATGATACGACAACACAAGTTCTGCAGTTATGCATGCATGCATTATATAACACGAAATAGCTTTTACTAAAGTTAATGATGCGGCAATCCTAGCTAATTTCTAACTATATACAGATACATTTTAAAATTGCAAGCAGTTCTCATTAATGAATGGTATATTTGATTGTTTGTGGATAATCAACGGCTAATATTAATTTTTTAAGCGATCAGCGTTTTACAAAAATTAAATATGTTAATCATGAAATTATCCAAAATTTTAAATAACTAAAGAGAGATATTCAAGTTCTTTATCGATGGGAAAAACAAGGATATATATCTGCCAGCAAATGGAATATGCTGTGGCTCTAACTTGATTATATACGATTGGGGTGGGTCAGGGAATTGCTTAAAGAAATGAATATCAATTAATCAATTTGTCGTATCACCTCCGGAAAAGAGCCAAGTCATCCTGTGGAGCTCTAGAAAACAATGCAGTGATGCATCACCAATGAATATATATGATTGACAATTTGGTTACCTTTTTATTTTCTAATAAATCTTTGTTAAATTAACATAAACTTAACACATCTTTTGTTTTGTTAATAACAATATTGTATTTTTTAATTTAAAAATAAAAAATTTACCCTTAACTTTTTTTTTTACTCCCAACAGATTAGTCTAAAGATATGGCTAAAATTATTATTAATTTTTATAAAGCAAAAGATCATATATGTTGATAAAATATTTTTCTTATTTAAGATAAAAAGATTTCTCTCAAAATTTATTTTACGACTCATAAATCTCAATCTTAAACTTACCTTTGGAGATTAATATGAGAGGTTGATTTTCCTACTCTACATCCAGTCAAAGTTACTGTGTACGGTTCAAATAATAGTAGAAAATTAAACTGCATGCGATGAAAGAGTTTATTTTTATTCCCTATAAAAGATCGAGAATTTTTAATTCACTTCAATTAATCTGCATTTTGCTTGCCCAACTATATAATTATAAACTACTTTGGAGCTAATATGATCAAATTCACCTTTGTAATTAATAATAAACATTTACTTCTTAAGATGCCAAAACCATTAATGGTAGTATACACATCAATCATGTTCTTGGTATTTCTTTTAAAGAACTGTCTCTAACAGATAAGAGAAGAATAGTAGAGTGTTGATCAGAAAGCTTTCAGAAAATATTATTGCAATCGTATGAGTTCCATTGATACAGCCCAACTATTTATACTGATGCATTTAAGATTCCAATATTTCATGTATGCTTAATTTAATGCTGATTGCTGAATGAAGGAAATGTACTATCAGCATTATCTGTTCCCCTCGAAATAGACGATATATATAGTATTAGGGTGATATAAGCGGAAATATAAATCAACGTTAATCAATTAAAACCTCAATGTACATACATCATCAAATATGCAATCATCGAATCCAAATTATTCCCCTCAGCTATACATTTCATAGTATGTTTTAAATAGAAAAATTAAAGAGTATCTGCTTGAATGCTTAGGAAGTCCACATTGCACTATATACTAAATACTAAACACTAAACAAATATTGGACGTACCACATGCACGTCAAAGTCACAATTAACATTACTAATCCAGGCTAGCTCTTTGAGGCTCCACGGTACATCAATTGTCACGGTCTTTAGCAGGTGATGTGTGCCTTTTTTGCAGTTTATTTATAACCACGACGACGCCGTATTTCTTTCAAGATGTAATCAATAACATCCATAGCTATGAAAAGAACACCAATTATTGCCAAACTCTTAGCTGCAAATTTTAGAAACCTAATAAAGAACATTTCAGTCAGCTGCCAAAAAGAGACAAAAAGGTAAACCGATCCAAAAACACGTAATATGTATGATTGATAATTGTATGCATACGTAAATGTTATATAAATCACATAAGAATTATCCTTTTTTCCTCTTTTAACGCTTCTTTTGTGAGTAAAACATAAAAATTAATTTAGCTTCTTCTAAGTTTTTATATAGTAGATTCTAAAAATTAGTTGATTTATAGTGTGTTGGTTGTATTTTTTTGTAGATAATGATACAAAAGAAACATGAAAGATGAATTGAAAATCTGGAGTGACTCGCTTAGCGCGCACATACTAGATCAGCACGCATATGCAGGCTCGCTCAGCACGAAAAGTGCAGGCTCAACGCGCAGGTGCAGGCTGGCTCAGTGCGAAAATGGTCCGCTTAGCGGACTGCCAATTTTGAAAAACCTGAAGTACGCGTTTTGAAGTATAAAAAGAAAAAAACATTTAACCAAAGAGAGAGACAGCCAAGGAGAGAAATGGGCCAAGCTAGGGCACAGAAATGATGGAGAAACTCACTCACTTGGGGTCCCATTCCTCCATTTTCTTCCTTTCATCTTGTTTTCATTTTGTATTTGTAAGTCTTTCATGACAATGAGAGGTTAAACTATCCATTGTTGAGAACTCAACAACCAAACACTCTTGATGTAATGATTCTAACTATCTATTTGATGTTATTTTTGTATTATTGTTGTTTTTCTGAGCTTTATTCATGTTTCTGGTTTGATCTCTCATTTGCATGCTTTGTTATAGATTTTAATGCATTGGAAAATGATTATTGCTTTAAGAACTGAAAAAAACTTCTAAATAATATCATGTATAGGGATAAAATGATTTTGTTTAGCCTAAGTTATCATCTCGAATCTTAATGCAAATCGGTTAACTTAGCTTGCTGAGAGATCAAGAGTAAGGTTAAAATACATTACGAGAATAACGTTAAATACTGAAAAATCTTTTATATTGCATCAAGGGTAATTTTGGTAAGTTGAACTCCCAACACGTCATAAAACTTCACATCAACCAACAACTCACCCCTAAGTGTTTGTATTCTATCTCTTTATTATGCTGCTTAAGTATTTTTATTTATGTTGAATTTTACATTTCCGTATTAGGATTAGAAATAATCAAATTTAAATCATTGTTCACTTAAAATTAGAAATATATTAACTGATTATAAATAAAATCTATGTGAAATTGATACTTGGTATTACCATTTCTATATTACTTGAATTATTTGGTGTGCTTGAGGTCCGTTTAAAAATGATGCATCTATCCATCAATAAATTAAACAACCTCTCACATCCCTCAAGATTTGCAATGAGCCGATCGATTGTTTTTCGTGATTCTAACACATAAAATGCCCATCGCTGAATTCTAATGGTCCCAGTGTCGTTTTTAGCAGCCTTTTAATTAGTACAGTTTAGAGATATTAAAAAAATTAAAGACCAAAATATGAATATTTAATGTTTAACATAAGAAGAGACCATGTATTAATGTAGAAACACCAATCAATGTTATTGTTAAAGTATTTTTTTTAACCCAGTATCCGAATTTTGAGTCATGAACATATTTTTTGAAATAGAACAAATTTTTTGAAATAGAACAAATTTTTCGAAATCCAAAGATTCATCTAAGAATAATTTGACATCTACTAGTATACGGAGTAGATATTTATGAGACACAGCATGCATATTTAATTTCCTCGATCAATTTATGAGAGAACACATTTACTTTGTTCACAGTTTGATAACTTATAAAGTATCAGTCTTGTGTCAAATCTGCAACACAGTTTTCCAATATAAGATATACACTATTAACTTTTCAAGCCATCAGTTAAGATGAATATTAATGTAAGAATTACTCCTGTTAATTTTTATTCATCATTTCCATAACACAGCAAGTACTCTCATATATATTGATGCAATTGTACAGTACACAGCACCTATGAAACACAAATACTTTTCTTATTCAAAATGTCACCGTATGGAACACACATTGACATTTTCTAGACACATGTTTAACACTTCTAATTAGATGTTAAATTAAAAAATTATCTTTTATTAATTTTAGACACTTAAGCTAGCCAACACTTTTACACAATTGGAACACTTACATCAGGAGAATTACACCGACTCCTCAATACGAATATAATGGGCATATGTTTATAGTATTAAAAGTTTATAGGTTGGATTATTTATATTAACTTTTTTAAAAAATTATTTAACTTATGCATAAAATAATTAATTTTATTTATAGAAAAAAATATTTTCTTATACTAAAACTGCTTACAGATAAGTTTATAATCTGATCCGTTATATTATATTTTTAACCGAGATAACACTAACAATTTTAAAAAGTCAACTAGAGGAAGAGAGGCAGTTTTTCACACCGGATACCAAGGAACTTCTTTATTGTTGGATGTTGAAACATAATCTGGTATCCTGCAACGAGTGACCTTCTTCTGTTGTTGTTACATATATAAGTAGCACCATTTTCCCTTTTTTGATCAGTATATCCTTTTCCCCTTTTTCTACATAATTAGTAACCTTTTCCCTTTTCTCTTCATAATTAGTAACCTTTTCCCTTTTTCTGTTTAACAAAATGTTGTTCTTCCTAGAATAAAAATTATAACGAGTTAAATATATATCAATTGTGAAAGACTGAAACAAGATATGCAGAGAATCCTCATAAAATGAGATTATTCATGTTTTTCAGAAGAGAATGTCTATGTACCCTTTCTTCAACTATTACACCCTTTAAACCACTCAACTTGCATTTAATTGGACTTTTGGAGCCAACTCTTCCAGAAATCGCAACTACCAAGGGCGATTTAACAGCATCTAACAGTTGGGCTGCAAAGTATAATCCGAAGCATGATATCAGACACCACAACAGCACATCTTGAATAATTAATTATAGTACAAAAGTCAAGTGGAGAGCCACGTCACGGGCCATAATTTAAAAATTAAAACCTTAATAATCTATATAAGCTCCTGTACCAGATCTCTTTACATTAATCTCTACACACAGTTCAACAATCACAAGTGAATATGATTATTACGTGGGTTGAGCTACTACCATGGCTCCCCAAAGAAATAATCCTACTAGTACTAGCATAAAACTAACTTAGTGTATGAAATGAATTTGGAGTTACTCAGCAGAAGTGTATGAATGAATGTAACATTAATCAACTGATATGAATTAATGAACACAATGCATTCAGTGAATATTTACAGTGAAATATTCAACTATGTGCAAATAGTCTTCAAATAGAGATGTACAGCAATTGCTTTATAGTCCTCTATGTTATAAAACTTAAATTAGCAGTTTTTGTCTTTTGGTATTCCTAAAATAACATTAATGGTAATTAAGGAATGGGCGACTTAATAGCAGAATATGAGTGGCCAAGTTATTTAATAGGTGTAACAGCAGAATATGAGTGGCCAATCTATTTAATAGGCATTATGATTTGATTTCTGAAGAGGCAAACATTTGCCTATAAACAGCTGTAATAATTCATGTGCCAGATAGCAGAAGAAATGTAGAGAGAGTAATAAAGAGAAGAAGTGTTTTCTATATTCACTTTTGTTATCACTCTATAGCATATTTGAATCTATACAGGAATTTAGCACTTTTAGATTCCAGCAAGTATGTCCCTAAACTCTGGACTGGATCGATGTGGCTACAGAAAGTTTGGTCTCAACTAGGCCCATTTATGGCTATTTTTCTTGTGTTTGAGTTTGCTCTGATTTGGACTCGAAGTAGTAATGATGTCTTCATTTTCAATAATGTTGGCTTCAAACCAGTAAAATAAATAAATAAAATCACAGAGATAGCGTTGTTTACTTACCTAACTGGGTTCCATCATGAACGCTGATGCCGGTACTTTCAGCGCAAAAATTCAAGAAGTGTTATTTTACTGGACACCAGAGAACTGTGATCGTTTGCACCATAAGAAATGGATCAGAGATTGTGACGTCCCGACTTTTGGACTGTCCAACTCCAGCATGAATATGATATAGTCCAACACGAGAAAATTGATTTTATTCATTTTATTTATATATAGTTCGTATGTAATATCTGAAAATACTATGTAAACTACATGATTTAACAATTAAATATTGTATATATATGAATATATTTCAATTAAAAGGCATAAAAACATTTCATAGTGTTTATTAAATATTTAAAGAAAATTTACAATGAGACAGTTTGAGTAATAAAAACAACAATGATGCAATTGCAATATCCATAAGCATAGATCCAGTACTCTTTCGGGTAAGCATGGATTAGAACAAAATCACCTGATAATGGGGTTTTGATCAGTTTCTAAAAAGACACATACCTAATTCTTTTAGCTGATTGAGCCAGCTAGCTGATTGGTCAAATTTAACCAATCAGCTACCTGGCTCAATCAGCTAAAAGAATTAGGTATGTGTCTTTTTAGAAACTGATCAAAACCCCATTATCAACACAACAAAGTACACACCTGCCATTGCTTCTCCCGGAAAAGTATAGAGCACTTGA
Organism: Glycine tomentella; assembly: GCA_007407185.1. Taxonomy (NCBI): domain Eukaryota; kingdom Viridiplantae; phylum Streptophyta; class Magnoliopsida; order Fabales; family Fabaceae; genus Glycine; species Glycine tomentella. The sequence goes on from PYAF01001862.1 coordinate 669,043, forward strand.
TAATAAGATAAGGAAAGGAAGAGAAAACAATATCGCATGAAGCTCACAAGTAAATAAGTAGGGAAGGAAGGAGCTAATAGCATACAAAGTGAAATCATACTGAGATGAAGAGAAAAAATAACAGAGAAACATATATGCCAAATGCAACACGTAACATGCAGAAGGCACCCCGGCCAAAATGTGACTATTAAACGATCGAAAAAATTAAGGAGAGAGCCCCTAAAATATGACTCGTATGTCACAAGAAGCATACCCTTACTTGAGAGAAAAGAAACTACTTTTTGTTTTTTTTCTTTTTCCTTTCTTGATATTTTCCATTTGTCTGACAGATAAAATCACCATTCAGGTTCAGCATGCCCGTTCCTAGGAATATCTGCTCCTTAACACATATAAATAAAACAAAATAACAAGATAATATAAAATATAAAGATAAAACTATACCTTAAATTTTATTCGATCAAAACAAAAGTAAACAAATGAATCCTCCTTTTAATTATTTGATTTTACTGTTGATTTTTTCATTTTTCTCATCAATTTTTAATTACTCAAATAAAATTGAATGTTCACATGTAGATTTAAATTTGAAAAGGATTGAATTAGTTGAAAAAGATATGATTATAAAATATCATATTGTACCTAAAAAAATCATATTGAAATTAGAAAAAGAAATTATTTAAGGTGGAGTTTATTTGTTTTTTTATTTCTTGATTTCATTTTTTTAGTTTCTTGTTTTCATTTTCTGTTTTCACTTTATAATTATAAAATTTTTATATTGTTTTCAAATTGTTTTCTGTTTTAAAAAATACAGGAAACAGAGAAAAAAAATTGTTTTGTGTTTTTTAATTTGTACAGGAGGATTAAATTATAATCTGGATAGCAACAGTCAACAAAAAGTACAAAACACATCTTTTTGAAAAAACACCAATTTAGAATAGATCGTGGTACAACATCAACATCATCAACAACACCTTTAACCCAAATTAATTGTGGTCGGTGGTAGATGAACCCAATGATAAATCGAAAATAGAATAAAAGAGAGAAACAAAGTTAAAATAAAAGAATGGTGAGAGGAGAAAAGAAAAGAAGAAGAAAAGAATTAAAACAAGGAAACAACTGGAACATAGACTACTAAAGGGTTTAACCTTCCACTAGACTTATAGCTTTTCTCCACTCCGTCCTAAGACATACCCTGTTACCCCTCTTCGTATACTTTTCGTCAAATATCCTCATTTCTTATCTTATCCCTCTTCGTATATCCGCACATCCACCATAATATTCTCATTTCTGCTACCCCTATTTTATGTTCATGTTGCCTATGTGCTGACCAGCATTCCGCTCCATAAAGCATTGCCGGTCTAACAGTTGTTCTATAGAATTTTTCTTTTAGCTTAAGAGGACTCTTGCGGTCACACAAAAACCCCGATGCACTTCGCCATTTCATTCACCCTGCTCTAATTCTATGACTTACATCCTCATCGATCTCCCCACCTTTTTGCAACATTGATCCCAAATATCTAAAAACGTCTTTCTTGGGTACCTCTTGTCCAAGTAGATGCACTGTGTCTTGATCACCGTCTTTAATCCTCGAAAACTCACACTTCATATACTCCGTCTTGCTCCTGCTTACCTTGAATCCTTTAGACTCCAAAGTGCTTCTCCACAATTCCAATTTTCTATTAACACCATCTTTGGTCTCATCAATAAATACGACATCATCTGCAAAGAGCATACACCACGACACTTCTTCTTGAAGATCGTGGTACAACATGAAACCTTTATTTTGTAATAATAAATATTTACCACTTGAGATGCCAAAAGCATCAATTGGATCGAGAACAAACACATGAATCATGTTCTTAGTATTTCTTTCAAAAGAACTATTTGTAGGCAAAGCCAGTGAAATCGACTGATGCAGAAATTATTATAATCATATAGGATCATCATTGAAAATGTTGGATTATTAAGGTAATTAAGATTCAAGATTCCATATATGTTTAATGCTCAATAAAAAAAATGTACTACCAGCTGCTTTATCTCTCACCCCATGAAGACATTATATATATATAGCTTAAATGTGAAGCGCAAGCTACAGATCGAGCATCAACTTAGTCCCCAGGAAGCTTTTAATTGTTATTTGATTATGCGATTCTAAATAGATAACGATCTACTATAGGGGCTTTGAACATCTCAATTTAGGTAATTGAACAAAATGAAATCTTAATTAGAAAAAAAATATAATGCATAGTCCTGAGTCTTGAAGGGGACATGAGAGTGGCTTATTGTTTTGATATTTTGATTCTTTTAACTTATTTTTTTTTATTTTAATAAAAATAAAATTCAGTTTTAAATTTATATACCAAATCTTAAAAACTACACTGATTCATTTACACATCTTCCGTACAATACAAATACCAATTTCTGTGAATTCCAATCGAAGAAATATGATGATATAAGAGGAAATATATATATCAATGTTAAAACCTCAATGTAAAAAGATATCATACAAATATTAATCACCCAACCCAAATTATTCCCCCAACATTACATATAGTATGCTTCAAATAGAAAAGTAAAAGAGTATCTGCTTAATTGCACTGTATAATGTACACTCCACAACAAATATTGGACACACACACCACACGTAAAGTCACCACCGTTAACACTTTAGCCTCTCTTGAAGAAGGAAGCATTCTTTCTCATGCTTGATGTAGCTCTCAACTTCTTCTTAGCACTCTGAATAAAAGTTGAAAACTGGTCGTTTTGGCGGCTATCCCTTGCATTAGCCTCCTCATCTGGCAGTGATGAAGATGCAATGTTGCTCTTCTCCCTATCGAGGTGGGACACGGTTTTAATTTTATACTTGGCATGTCGAATGAAACTGTTGAAAGTTTCATCGTTGTGAAGTGGGGTGTTACCTGAGCACACCCGAGTATCATGTTGTCCCTTCAAAGTGCCTCTAGTCTCTGCCTTGGATTTACCTATGTATTCATCTCTGAATTTAGCAACGGGCATACCCATCACTGGGTCATAGTTAGGTTCAGTTGAAGCAACCCTTGTTACCTGGCCATGAACCTTTGAATTTGATGAGCTTGTTGTATTCCCCGTGAATATGATGCAGCTTTGGTTTGGTAAGTATTTTGTGCAGGGTATATATGTGGTTCTCAAACTTGGTTAAGCTCAGAAGAATTTATGAGTTGAGTGAAGCTTGCAACTAGTGCTTAAGCTCGTTTTATAGTGTATTATGCAGGGTGTAAATGGAAAGATGGAAACATTAGGAAACTGGAAAAAGATAGAAATAGAGAAACACGTTTTGAATTGTGATCCTTGTGGAAACCAATTGTATTTGCAGAAGCTATCGAGTTAAGATTCCCAACACCAATTAGGTAGTGCTTTATCTATTTTTCAACGGAATAGCTGTTAAACTCAAAAGTAAACAATTACTATCATCATCGTCGTCGTCGTCGTCGTCGTCATCATCATCATCATCATCATCATCATCATCATCATCATCATCATCATCATCATCATCATCATCATCATCATCATCATAGCTTGAAAGGTTTATGCCTTGTAGCTAAATTTGGCGGCTTAGTACGATTGAAAAATAGTGACGATTAATAAATACTTGTATATATGATATTTCTAGGCTTGCTGTTTGCAGAATTTTGTAAACGGTGCTAATTTAGTTGAGATTTCTCACACAATTCCTTTGCATCGGCTGTCCTCTTTTGATTAAAAACAAAAGAGTGACGATTAATAAATACTTGTATATGTGATCCATTCTATGAATATTTATTATTTCTGTATTTTTTTTCTTTTTTTTAAGTGTCATTTAATGTTGGAATGTCATGGATAATTTTTCTAAGGAGATGATAATATATAAAGACACTCATATATACTATACATTTTATCGATACTTATTATTTTTTATTTTTATTTCTATTCATATGACCTATTCTATTCAAAATTTTATTTTTTTCTTTAGGTATCATTTAGTGATAGGTGTCAAAGGCTAGTTTCCTAAGGGAAAAAAAACATAGGGACATGAGAGTTTTTCAAGGAGCAGCCAATGGTATCGGATTCCACAAGAACTTTTTCAGAGTTGGCGAAATAATCAAAAGTTTAGTTGCAGCTTGCAAGAATCACACCAATCGAGAGTTCCATGTAGGATGCGTATGTGGTTGTTTCTATATATTAATTATCCTTATGGGAAGTTAATAATTTCTTTTTTTCTTTCTTTCTTTTTATGGAATATTCATATATTTCATTTTCTAGTGAAAATTAAACAACTCACAATTATTAAACTAGAAATTACAATGAGAGAGCCAGGATGTAAGGGCCCTGTACCATACCAAAACAAAAAAGAAAACGCTTTGTAACATACTGCTAGAATTTTTATTTTTGGCCGTATACTGCAAAATATCAACCCAAATCTTAATTTTTAATTGAATTCAATGTTCATGCATATATAATATAAAACAATTTTATAGGATTAATTAATAAGATATTGTTATTGGTATGACTTATTGACTTTAAATTATTATTACAAAATGAATTATATTTAGATGATAATATAAAATTATTTTATAATGTTTTATAATTGATAAAGTATTTTTGCTTCTTAATTGTATATATATAAAAAAAGATGTGAGATCACTTAATTGTCTGAAGTGATTGTTGATGATTTCTCATGTCACTATCCATAATTTAACCTTTCAAAAAACTATCCTTAATCTAATAATCTAAATAAATTTAATCGAAATTCTAGTTAATTTTTTTCAATATAACGACTCCTTTTGAGTTTTACTTGCAGTTAAGGACTTCAAAAGTGGCTACCTTAATTTATCAATGAACACATTTTAAATATAAATATATGACAAGCAAATTATAAATACATATAACGGGTTTAAAAGCAAGGATTCTCTTCTAGATCGAATTAACTCTTTAACACTCATGATTTTACGAATATATATCTGTGTTGGCCAACTCATTTAAACAGAAGAAGTCCAATATGTCATGTCCCTTCAAAAGTCAAAAGATTCCCAGGTCTAACCAACTTTCTTCTTCTACCACTGATTGATAATATTATTACCTTGTTTTAGAACGAAGAGCCTTATTTGTCTTTTCCTTTCTTGATATTTTCCATTTGGCAGACAAAATGTCCATTTGAAAAGAAAAATAAAAACACAGCTAAGTTAAGATGTTTTTAATAAATTATTATTATATAACAACTTCTATTATAAGTAGTGCTTAAAATTAAATTTAATAAATTATTTGTGTTCGGATATACAAGTTGATAAAAGCTTAAACAATTTTAAAATGTTTAGATGTATATAGCTATATAAGCACTTATAAAATGTTATCTCATTTAAAAATATCATGATTAAAAATAAATTAAAAAGTAAGTAAATGAAATGTATTTTTAATACGTAAAAACGAACATTCTAAGGTGTTAATATATATATATATATATATATATATATATATATATATGTTGGTGTTTGTTCCGTTTAATGCTGTTGGCCCAAATTCCTAGGTGTGAAAGGAAATTTGTGTTTGGGCCCAAATCCCGAGGTGTTGACCTCGGCCCATTTGCCATTTAGGGTAAATCCCTAAATGCTGTGCCTCTCTATAAATACTCCCATTATGGATGGAGGCAGGTGGACGCAAGAGAAGATTCCAGAGCTGACG
>PYAF01001862.1:674833-716557 GCA_007407185.1 Glycine tomentella
GTGCATTTCTGTGTTTCTGGTTTTGTTCTGGGTTGAGACATTGCTCCCCAGTGTTACGGTTTGGTAGAGGAAGCTCCCAGCCGACCAGAGGAACGTGGTGCCGGGCACGTTGTATCCGGGTACGCGTGGTGCCTAGTGCGAGAGTTGTCCGGGTAGAAACTCCACGTTGGTTGTGGTGCCGAGCCGACTTTGTGGCGTCCAATTGCAAATTCCACAACAATATATATATATATATATATATATATCATAAAATCATGATATAAACTTTAAAAATGAAACACTATAATGAAAGGAAATGGATCGATATCATGATCCATTCAATTAGTTATAACTTTCATTTTTCATTCCCTTAATTTAGGATGTACTTAGTGGATAGAGTTTTTAAATTAAAAAAAAGTTGGCTATTTCATTCCTACTAATAAATTCAATTGTTCGTGTCACGAGAATTTTGAGATAGCTAGCATAAAATATTTTAATTCCAATGAAATCGTGGCCAATATTTATTTTGAGGAAAAAAAATTAAAAACCTTTTTAATAAAATGGTCTTTGAAATCATATAAATTCGAGTCAATTACATATAAAAAAAAAAAAGAAGATATTATCACCCTACGTGCACGTTAGAAAAGGATACATATATATGAAGGAAATACATGAACCTTGAGTACAAACAATATATTTTACAGGAAGAAAAATACACTCACTTTTTTTTTTGTTTTTTTGAGGAACATGTATACCCATAAATACAATAGTAATTTCAACTACAATCAAAGTCCTTATGTACGCTAAGGGCAGAGGGCAGATGAGACAAGCTCTTGAATAAGAGTGTAACAAAATGCTTTCATTAACTGGAGTTTAATTTACAGAAGAAAAAAAAACTGCAAGAGTTAAAGCTTAATCTGGACAGCGACAGTCAACAAAAAAGTACAAAAGTACAAAACACATCTTTTGGAAAAAAACCAATTTACAGTAGATTGCGGTATAACTTGAAATCTTTGTAATATAACTATTTACTACTTGGTGATGTCAAAAGCGTCAATAGGAGAACACGCACGTACATGAATCATGCTCTTGGTATTTGTTTTTTTTTTTTTTTTAATTACTGTTCTTGGTATTTCTTTTAAAGAACTACTAGAGGTAGTGGAGAAATCATTATAATCTTAGAAACACCATCGGAAATGTTGAATCAAGATCAGATTCAAGATTCCATATTGTATGATTAACGATCAATGAAAGGAATATACTACCTGCTTTTATCTGTCGCCTGCAAAGAAGACATGCAATATATGGGTTAAATGTGAAAAGCAATCTAGCTAGCTAGAGCATCATATTCCACACCCTAGAACGACATTATTAACTTAGTCCCGGGAAGTTTTGAATTGTAATACGATTGTGATATTAAATAGAAAACGATCTACTCTAGGGTCTTTGAACATCTCAATTTAGGTATTGTGCAAAATGAAATCGTGCAAGGAAAAATATAGTACACAGTCCCGAGTCTTGAAGAGGACATAATAATGTTTACCCACCCAGTTAGTTTAAGGACTGCCGGCCTTATTTTGGTTCGACTTGTTTTAATTTTTTGAACTCTTCTTTTAATAAAAATAAATTTAATCGCAATTTATAGCAAATTTTAAAAATTGTACTAATGAATTTACACATACACCTACTTGGTACAAATATCATGAATCATGATCATCAAAATAAAATACAAACTCTAATTTAAGTGATTTTCATTGATAGAAGAAAGAAATAGGGTGATATAAGCGGAAATCTCAATCAATTTTTAAACCTCAGTGTGCAGATATCATACAAATATGCAATCATCCAACCCAAATTATTCTCCCCAGCTAAACAATATTTCAAATAAATAAATAGATAAAATAGTATATACTGGCATGCCTAGTATGTAGGGCCTTATTTTCATGCACCACGCGTTAAGTCACCCCATCAACAAATTTTAATTAAATCCACGCTAGCTCTCTGAGGCTCCTCGGTTCATGAATGATCATTCACAGCCTTTAGCCACTGATCTTGAAGGAACCATTTTTTCTCATGCTTGGTACAGTTCTCAACTTCTTCTTAGCGTTCAGAATAAAATTTGAAAACTGGTCGTTTTGGTTATCCCTAGGGCTAGCCGTAGCCTCATCATCTGGTGTTGATGCAGATGCAACGAAGCTCTTCTCCCTACTGATGTGGGACACGGTTCTAGTAGTTTTATACTTGGACTTGGCATGTTGAATGAAAGTGGTGAAAGTTTCATCGTTATCAAGTGGGGTGTTATTTGAGTACTCCCAAGTACCATGTTGTCCCTTCGAAGTGCTTGGGGTCTTTGCCATCATGGGTTTGGCTATATATTCATCTCTGAATTTAGCAACAGGCCTCCCCATTCTTGGGTCATAGCCAGATTCAGTTGAAGCAACCCTTGTAATTATCTGGCCATGATGAACCTTTGAATTTGATGAGTTTTTATTCCCCATGGATGCAGGTTTGGTAAGTGTTTGATGAAGGTTTATGTGGTTCTCAAACTTAGTTAAGCTCAGAAGAGTTATGAGTTGAGTGTAGTTTGCAACAAATGTGTGAGCTTGTTTTATAGTGTGGTTTCCAGGGTATAAATGGAAAGATTAGGGAACTAGAAAAAGAAATAGAAACACGTTTTTTGAATTGTGATCGATCTTTGTGGGAACCAATTGTATTTGCATAAGCTATCCAGTTAAGATTCCCAACACCAATTAGGAAGAGCTTTTTCTAGTTTTTCACGGAATATGTTGGTGTTAAACTCAAAAGTTACTATTATTTTTTTGGTATAAACAAGCACTATTATTACAACATCATATGGCTTGTATTCTTGTAACGCTGTATCTCTAGTAGCCAAATTTGGCGGCTTAACCTTAAGAAAAAGAGTGATGATATACATACATATATCATACATTCAATCATTATTTATTATTTCTCTCGTTATATAACTCATTAATTTTTTTTTATTTCTCTCTTATTTTTAGATGTCATTTTGTGTTGAATGTCTGTGAATTATTTTCTGAACGGAATGATATATATATTCTTTTATCCTTTTGGTTACTGTTATAATCTTATTATCTTACTGTTATATCGTATCATTTAGTGTTAGGTGTCAATTAAGGAAAATAACATATAGGGACATAGAGAGTTTTTTCCAAGGAGCAGCTAGCTGGTATTCGATTCCAAAAGGACTTGTACGTTCAGAATTGGCGCAATAAACAAAGTGCAGTTGCAGCTTGCAGGAATCACATTATGCAAGCGTCCCACTTAGGATCGTATGTGGTTCCATTACCCTTATGGGAAGTTAATATTCATGTCTATATAGTGGAAATTAAATTAAACAAATCACAATTATTTTTGCCCGTAGAAATGTAGTGCGGAAAAACCAACCCGCATCCTAAATATTCTTAATTGGTATATATTTATAAGGATGAGTATCATAAAAAATATGTGGAGAGTCTCTGAAAATTCTGAATTTTTTGTCTCAAGTGACTGCTGATGATTTCTCACCTCCACCATCCTCAATCCAATAATCTAAGTAAATTTGATAATTCTAGTTAATTTTGTTTCAATATGTAAGGTTACCGGTTGAGTTTATTACTTGAACATTTTAACGGCTTCAAAATTGGTTTACCTTTATCAAATGAACACATTTTAAATATAAATATATGACAAGAAAATTATAAATACATGCATGGGTTGTTTAAAAGCAATGATTCTCATCCAGAATTAGCACTCATATGATTTTACAAATTTACATTTGGGTTGGCCAACGCATCTTAAGTAGTCATGTCCCTTCAAAAAAATGTCAGAGAAAAAGGGAAAAAAGGTCGACCATAAAAAATAAGAGAGGAAGAAAAATAAGTGCAAGTAATTCCATAGAGCTTTAAAGACACGAAACAGTCTTAATTTTCGACTCACTCCAAAAGATTCCCCATCTCGCCAACTATATATCTTCTTCTACCGCTAATTTTACTTTTTTGGGTACATATGAAATTTAAAAAAGACAGCAAATGAACAGAAAACATTAAGAAACATGAGCCAAATCATATCCTAAAGCAGCAAAGGTGTTATCCGGAGGGAGCTACCATTCCTTGGGCCTGATAATTGTGAGAATCCTAGCTAGCTAAAGTATATATCTTCACAGCTAATTAATATTTATTTACCATCTTTAATAGTAAAAAAAACTTAAATAATGAATGTTGATAATCCTATATATATATATATATATAACTTTCAATTAGGGGTACTGAAAATAAGTCTGATTTAATTTCAATTTCAACCCCAAGGTATGCTAAGGACAGCACTCAGCATGCACATGACAAACTCTTGAGTAAGAGTGTAACGAAGTGCTTTCATTAATAGTACAGTTTTACAGAAGAAAAAAAACTGCAAGGATTAAATTATAATCTTGGAAAACGACAGAAAACAAAAAAAGTACAAAACACGTGCTTTAGGAAAAAAACACCAATTTACAATTGATTACAGTATAACATGAAACCTTTGTAATAATAAATATTTACTAATTGAGATGCCAAAAGCATCCATAGTAGTAACACGCACATGAATCATGTTCTTGGTATTTCTTTTAAAGAACTGCTCGTAGGCAAAGCCAATGAAATTGACTGATGACGAGGTAGTGCAGAGAAATTCATTATAATCATAGGATCATCATTGAAAATGTTGGATTGAGGTAAGATTCAAGATTCCATGTGTGCTTAATGCTTAATGATGGGATCTCCTACCTGCTTTATCTGTCTCTCGCAAAGAGACCCATAGATGGGTTAAATGTGAAGAGCAAGCTGCACAGCATATCATTCCCCACACCCGACGACGACATTATATAAACTTAGATTAGACCTCAGTAATCTAAGTTTTGAATTGTAATGTGATTATGTCAAACTAAATAGATGACTACCTACTCTAAGGAGCTTTGCACATCTCGATCAACTTAGGTAACTGTATACAGAGTGAAATCGTTTAAGGAAAAATATACAATCGAGTCTTGAAGCATGTTTTAAGGACTGCCTTGTTTTGTTTTGATTTTTCAAGTTTTTAACTTTTATTTTTTAATAACAATAATAATAATAATAATAATAGTAATAAATCAATTTTAAATTTTTATATGTGAAATGTTAAAAACAGAGTGCAGGTTAATTTACAAACCTTCCATTGAATACAAACACCAATTTCTGTGAATTCCAATAGAATAAAGAAATAGAGTGATAAAAGTGGAAATATAAATCAATGTTTAAACTATTGAAGTTATCTCTTATTTTAAATTTGTCTTGTTACTTAACGTTATCTTCAAATTTTATTTTAAATAATTAATATCTACTTGTTATTATATTTAATTTATATTTCAAATAGTTGTTACTTAGAATCAACTATTATCTAGTTCTATTGTATAATCATTTATATATATGAATATTATGATGTATTTCACATTATAAATTAATAAAACACATTTAATTCAAATTACTTCTCAATATAAACCTCAATGTATATAGATATATATCATACAAATATGCAATCAACCAATCCAAATTTTATTTCAAATAGAAAATAAAGGAGTATTTCATTATATGTTTGCATGCATATACTATGGCCTTATTTTCATGCACTATATACTTGATCATAACAAATATTGGACACACCACACTTCAAGTCCCCATCAATAATAGCCATTCTTGAAGAAGAAATTATTTTTTCTCATGCTTGATGTAGTTCTCAACTTCTTCTTAGTACTCATAATAAAATTTGAAAACTAATCATTTTGGTTATCCCTTGCATTAACCTCGTACACGGGTGGTGGTGTAGGTGCAACATTGCTTTGCTCGCGATTGATGTGGGACACGATTTTAATTTTACACTTGGCACGTTGAATGAAAGTGTTGAAAGTTTCATCGCTATCAATTGGGGCATTACCTTGTTGATATGAGTACACCCTAGAACCCTTCAATTTGTCTGGTGTCTCTCCCTTAAATTTTCCTATGTATTCATCTCTGAATTTAGTAACAGGCATCCCAATCCTTGGATCATAGTTATAGTCATAGCCAGGTTCAGTTGAACCAATCCTTGTTACCTAGCCATGAACCTTTTTGACTTTGATGAGTTCCTATTCTCCTTGGATATATATGATGTTGTCTAGCTAGGTTTGGTTTGGCAAGTCTTTGAAGTTGGATATGTATATGTTTCTAAAATTTGGTAAGCTCAAAAGACTATGAATCTGTTTGAATATAAGATTAAAAGTGTTTTTGAGAGTTTATCTACTAGAAAAAGCTCTACATTTTCACTAAAAAAGCTCTCAAAAGTACTTGTGGCTTGTATCCAAACAGATCCTATATATGTTAAGTGTAGTTAAGCTCAGAAGCTTGTTTTATAGTGTGTTTTTCAGGGTGTAAATGGAAAGATGCAAAGAGTAGGGAACCGGATAAAAAAAGAAACAAAGAAATAGAAACACATTTTGAATTAATTGTAATCTTTGTAGGAACCAATATTGTATTTACAGAAGCTATCTAGTTAACTAAGGTCCCTAGTAACAATTTAGGAAGAGTTTTTTTTTCTAATTTTTCATGGAATATAATGGTGCTAAACTCAAAAGCAAACAAGTCTATTACTAATCATTTATTATAACATCATGGCTTGTAAAATTTTATATAACTATATATGTCTTGTTGCCAAATTTGGCGGCTTAGTCTTAAAGAAAAAAAAAACATAGAGATATGAGAGTTTTCCAAAGGAGAAGCTAGATGGTATCATACTCCAAAAGGACTTGTTTAGAATTGGCGAAATAAACAAGGTAATCACATCATATCATGCGACAATGTTCCACATACCCGTATTGTGTCTTGTTGGAATATAAGTGTGAGGTAAAGTCACACATCGGATAGAAATAGAAAAGTTGAGCACCATATAAGTGAGGAGAAGACCCATAAATTTGAGTATTAAGATTTTGGGTTAAGGTGTGGTGTCAAGTTCACTTATATGATTACTAATAACTCATTAGTGTAAATTTCTCTTATATTTACTCCCCTCAATTTTCCAACATGTCTTTTTTAAATTGAACTTGAAATTAAAATCATAGTAGTATTTTTTCTAGAATTTCTAGAATTTTTGCAAACTTCTGAATGATAAAATTATAATCCTTTTAACTCTCCCTACAAACTCCATACTTGAAATGCTCCTCAACACATTTTTTTTTTTTTTTGAATTTGGAACTCGTCTTGAACAAGCCCAAGATTTAGACATATTAACCTTCATTCCACACATTTTACAGAAATCGTTCAAAATTTGAATAACATTTCTAACTTGAGAAGTCTTTGGCTTTGTAAACAAGAGGACATCATCGACAAAAAAACAAATTAATGAGTGATATGAGGTCCTTGAGTTGAGATTTTCACTGGTTTCCAAATCCCCCTATTAGCTTGATTAATCATATGAGCTAATTTTTCCATACTTATACCAAAAAGACATGGGAAAGTGGGTCTCCTGGAGCCCCTTTCTAAGAGCCAAAGCAGGAAGTTTATTTCCATTCCACAATAGAGATAAAGGTGAAGACTCCACACAATACATTATAAGATTCACCAAGAAAGTAGGAAATCCAAAATCCATCAAGCACTGCCTGAGAAAATTCCAATCTAACTGGTCATAAGCCTTTTCCAGGTCTATCTTGAAGACTATATCACCATTTTTCTGTTATGGTCATAGAATGGAGGACCTCATGAAGGATAATGGCATTAACTGAAGTACCACGCTCAGGAACAAAACTGCCCTGAAGGGGACCTATAATCTCATCTATAAAAGGTCTTAGGCGCCCCTCAATGACCTTAGTAATGAGCTTATATATATAAGACATTACACAAGCTGATTGGTCAAAAATCTCTAAAGGAGATAGGGTGTTCAATTTTTGGAACAAGACAAATTAGAGTCTCTGAAATTCTTGGATCAAAAAAGGTTAGATAAAAAGCATCGTGAACTAGCTTAAAAACTCTATCTCCAACAATATGCCAGGATTGTTTGAAAAAAATAACTTGGAACCCATCTGGTCCAGGGCTTTATAGGGCCTCATGGAATTCAAGGCTTGAGCCACTTCTTCTTTAGTCATTGAAGCAGATAAAGTAAAAATAGCTTATTTGAAATACTTGTAATACTTAAAGGGTTTTCATCCTTATTTAAACAATCTTGTATTTATAATTACATTGGATTTGTCCGAGAATATACCTGAAATAATTATTTTCCATCATTTCCCCACTTGTCCAAATAATCTCATCTCATATGGGTTGTGTCTAAAAATATTAAGACCTAAGAAAAAATATATAAAAAGACTTAATGAAATATTAATTATTAATTTTTAAAATTAATCTACTAAGTTTTTGAGTTACAAAAATAATTTGACAATAAATGTTTTATAATCAGATAATTATAATATTTCACTCTCAATAGATAAAATAATTAAAATAATTTGAAATGATTTTTTTTTATTTTAATTTTTTTAAAATTATTTTCGTAATAACTTGATCACACGCACACAAATATATACATGCACGGACGCATGCGCAGACACACATATACATATAAATATATGTAGGCATGTAATGGTTGGGTGACATTGAAAATTCAATGCGTCTTTACATTTTCATTAACGACCATTCTTCAAGGTTTGGCAATGACAAATCTACACCTCTGGAGTTAACGAACATTCTTCAAGTTTTTCCAAATTGTGTACATGTGCTGCATGACTCACACCAAGTTAGAAGGGACATTTCTTAAAGATACTTAACTTTCTTTCACTTTCTCCAATGCTTGAATTTTAACATGTCAAAATTTTCAACTTCGGATGGAGGTAATATTTGGGGTTAGGATTGTGATAGATTAATAAAATAGCCGTGCAGTGTAACCTATTGTTAATTCCTCTTCTTCTAGAATCCAACTAATCCTTAAGTTGTTTGCTTTATAAGTTGAATGTCCCATCATTCTTACTTTGCTGCTAATTGCTAATGACATTCATTATGTTGTCATTTGTCTCATTTAACCATTTCTCATTTAAAAGTAGAACCACATTTCCATTTCCCTTTTTGTTCTTTTTAATTCCTTTGTCTCCCTCACACTATAATTGCATTTGCATCTCTAGACTTGGGATTTTTGAAAGAATCTTGTCAATTCTATAATACATTACCTTTCCGTTCTTGTTGCTCACTCAATTATAGGAAAACCACCACCATATTTATTTTCGTCAATTTCCATGCCATCTTTTGAAAACACAAAATCGATTTTTATTGAATTTTAAATTAAAATTAAATCTATCAATTAATCTTAAATTCTCGACAGTTTGTCGGAATTTAATTGATTTCCTAGAATTGAAAGTAAATCCCTGGTGCAATTTTAGTTAAACTCATTAATTGCAAGTGACGAATGAACAAATGTTGTAGTTGTTGACTTGTTGTGCTCTTCTCAAATCCAAGACTGGCAAGATAAATATTATAGTTGCACAAATATCTAACTTTTATTTAACCACTTCATGTTGTACCTAAATGTTTTGTGTATATTTGTATTAGAGAACAAAAACATTAAAAATACCTTCGGTTCACTCTGATAAATATATATTATTTTCACTCTCATAAAAAATCAATATTTTTCTGATAGTAGTTTGTAGTTCTCTGGACCAAAATTAATTTGGGAAAAATAAATCTAGGTGTTTTTTTTTTAATTTAAAAATATTTTATAACATTATTCACAAATCACGATCCTCACCGCTTATACACTCATTTTTCTATTTCATTTATTATAAAATTATTAAAGCAAAAATAATTTTGTCAGTTATATTTGTTCTAAGACACACTCAACCAGTGTATTTTCAACTCCAAATCAAACATACGCGAAAATCGAAAATCGAAAATCGAAAATCGAAAATGGTTGATGATATTTTGTTTTTGGACATTTTGGGTCGTCATCCAAAATAAACTGAGGGTTGCAAGAATTGGGCCGCACGAACAACACGGGTCGGTGTCGGGTGCCCATTCTAAAACCCTTACTCTTCACACTCACTCTGCACTTACCTTTTGTCTTCCCCAACCTAAAACCCTCTCTCGCAGTTTCTCTCTTTCTCTCTGCATTCCATTCCATAGTTTTAGGGCTTTTCATTCTTCACTCTTCTCTTCGCTTCAATGGCTACAATCGTTCTCAAAAATTACTCTTCCACTTCTCGGCGCCTCTTCCCCTTAACCTCTCAAATCCACTCTTCCTTCACTCGTTCCCCTCTCTCTCCTCCCGTTTTCACCAATGACTCCACATCTTCTTCTTCTTCTTCTTCTAGTTCCAACCCCTGGTGGAGATCCATGGCCACCTTCACTAGAACGTAATTCTCTCTTTCTCTTTTTCGCCACTGCCACAAAAATAATAAATAAATAAATAATAATGATAGTTACATGTTTTACTTGTTTTGTTCCTTTTCTTATTGTTTGGTGTTGTTTTGGTTGCAGGAAACCCCACGTTAATGTCGGAACTATTGGACACGTGGATCACGGGAAGACCACGCTTACTGCAGCAATCACCCGGGTTTTATTATACACTTTTTCTTTTTGGTATTTCAGTGTTTGTTCAAATGTGTTTTCTGGCAAAGAGGTTTAGGTGTTTATTAGTCCAATTGGATTTGATCAGGTGCTTGCGGATGAAGGGAAAGCTAAAGCTGTTGCCTTCGATGAAATCGATAAGGCTCCTGAAGAGAAGAAGAGAGGAATCACGATTGCAACGGTTCAACTTATTCTTTCAGACATGTCCTTTTGGTCTTGCTATCGATTGTGCTGTTTTGTGTTCAGATGTATGCTTGCTTAATGCTTTAATTTTCAGGCACATGTGGAGTATGAGACTGCGAAGAGACATTATGCTCATGTGGACTGCCCTGGACACGCAGATTATGTTAAAGTAAGTTTTCTAATTTGGTCTAATTTCTCCAAGAATGATGTTATTGACTAGAGTTATCAATTACCTAACAACAGCTGGATCACTGGGTGGATAGCTTGTGAGAGAGAAGGTTTAATTATTACATGGAGGATTGTTAATTGCTGGAAGAGAAGATTTAATTATTACATGGAGGACTGTTAATTGCTGGAATGGAATTTAAGCAATTTAATAATGTATAATACTTGTTAATTGTGAAATTTAACATATTTGGGTAGCTTGATCTTCTATTCAAAATAAGATGGAAAATTTAAGGTAGGAATTTGGAAGTAGATTAGTTTCTATCCAAATCATTTTATAAAGAATAGATCACGCAAAATATTGCAATGGCTTAGCTGCATCTGTTAGATTACTGCTTTCCTTGGAACATTAGTGGCTTTAGCATTCCTACCTGGTGGTTTGTCTAATCATTTTCTTTAGTGCAAATCACAAAAATAATTCATATTCGCCCTATGTTTAATAATTGTCTGTTTTGCAGAATATGATTACAGGAGCTGCCCAGATGGATGGAGGTATACTTGTTGTATCTGCACCTGATGGACCTATGCCTCAAACCAAGGAGCACATTCTTCTTGCTCGCCAAGTAGGTATTTTACTAAAGTGGTTTGTAAATAATCTAAGCATACATTAGGTGTATAGTGTCCTCCTGGCTTCTAGATTAATGTACACATTATCTTTTTAAATGTATTATGCAGGTTGGTGTGCCGTCTCTGGTGTGTTTTCTAAATAAAGTTGATGCAGTTGATGATCCAGAGTTGTTAGAGCTTGTAGAAATGGAGCTCCGTGGTAGTGTGTTTCTCCAAGACTTCACCTTCCCTCTCTAGTCCCTGCTCAGAAAATGAATACACCCACATAAGTTTCTGTAGTCCTTGTGTTTGTTAAAAATTGAAAGTTTATATATGTTAATCATGTGTTTGGCAGAGCTTCTGAGCTTCTACAAGTTCCCTGGGGATGAAATCCCTATCATTAGAGGTTCAGCATTGTCCGCCTTACAGGGTACAAATGATGAGATCGGAAGACAGGCCATCCTAAAATTAATGGATGCTGTAGATGAATACATTCCTGACCCTGTTCGCCAACTTGACAAGCCTTTCCTAATGCCAATTGAAGATGTGTTCTCAATTCAGGTAAAAGGACTTGGACTTCAATTTTTATTTTTTTTAAGGAAGCCAATTCATTGTAGTAAAGATGATCTCTGTTATAATATTCTTACAATATGTTAGTCTTATATTTTTTTACCATGTACCCTCACTGTTCCTTTATAAGCACTGCTTAGGTAATGACACACTGTTTTTATGAAATACAGTTAGTATCCTTTTTTAAATTAAAATTTGTTTTTAATTTCCTAATATGCTCCTTCAGTTCACTCATAAACTATAGCAATTATTGGTGTGTCACAAACACTTGAGGATATGTGGAATAGTGGCTCATATTGGGTCTTCTTTTAATTGGGGACTTTCAAGAATTTATTACTTGCTCTTCTAAATCTAATTAGGTGAAGATCAGGATAGAATTAAAAAAATAGTAATTATGCTGTCTAGGACCTTTTGAAAATTAAAAAGAAAAAGGAGGTAGGTAGTATTTGTTGGGGCCTTATTGTTTTTAGTGACATGATACACCTGGTGTAAATCTAGTATGATGCTTTGAAAGACAGTTTTGCCTAATTTTTAAGTTATTTTTCTTTTCTTGTAATAGAGTATTAAAGTTTTTATTTTTCAATGCTTTTAAGTTCTCTCAAAATCTGCATTGGTTTCCTCATATATGTTGGATGAAAAGAAACATAAGGGAAATTATTTCCTGAAAGTCATTTCAGCTGCTTTATATTTTAAATTTGTGATGAAGGGACGAGGAACAGTTGCCACTGGCCGTGTTGAACAAGGGATCATTAAAGTTGGTGATGAAGTGGAGGTGTTGGGTCTAATGCAGGTATCTTCGTTGAGTCATTTCCTGTTTCTTGCTGCCCTCTGATTCTCATCATTCCTTTGGATTAAACTGCCAAATGCTGATTTCTTTTGCTGCTTTTTATTTTTATTTGCCACTAATGATGGCTGATGATTAGTGGTTTGTACTTCGTTCTTTGATGGGCATTAGTTTGTTTCTTTATCAGAGCTTTTGGTAAATTCCTTTGTGGTATTAGTTCCTAAAACATATTTTTCCTTGGTAGGGTGGTCCTCTGAAAACAACAGTAACCGGAGTTGAGATGTTTAAGAAGATTCTGGATCAAGGACAAGTAAGTGACTGTTATCCTCATCTACATGGGCTATTTACATAGAGCATATGTTAAACTAATATGGATTTTTAATACATTTTGTTAGGCTGGTGATAACGTGGGTCTTCTTCTCCGTGGTCTGAAGCGTGAAGACATTCAACGTGGTCAGGTTAGTTGAGGAGATCTAGCTTTTGCTTTTTGTTAGACATCATCATAGCTGCATGCAAGAGAACTGAATTTCGGTAAAATTTGTAGAGTTTCAAATTCAAATTACTAAATTTGAAGAAAGCACTTTCCTAATGCTGCTTTCTATTGAAAAGGTAATTGCCAAACCTGGTTCTGTAAAAACATCCAAGAAATTTGAGGCAGAGATATATGTACTCACAAAGGATGAGGGAGGGCGACACACTGCTTTCTTCTCTAACTACAAACCTCAGTTTTACTTGAGGACTGCTGATGTCACTGGAAAAGTAGAGTTGCCCGAAAATGTTAAAATGGTTATGCCTGGAGACAACGTTACTGCCGTGTTTGAATTGATTTCAGCAGTTCCACTTGAAGCAGGTCAGTATGACTTCATTGAGTGAGAAAAAAAAAATCATTTCACAGTATTATTCAACCCGTCTTACCTAGATACATTTATCCATATGCTAAATATTCTTGTACCATTCATGCTGGAAGACTGAACTTTACTTTGCCGATTGCTATTTCTTCCTCAGGACAAAGATTTGCCTTGAGAGAAGGTGGAAGAACAGTTGGTGCCGGTGTGGTGTCAAAAGTACTGAGCTAGTGCGTTCGCCATGATTCAAGTTTTAGTCTACACATTTAGGGGGTTGGAAACCCTGAGACCTGACTTTTATCTTGAGAAATACAAACATGTGCCAAGCAATATAATATTTATCGGTTGTGTTGGATGAAATTGAGTAAATTTTAGGAGTTAATTATCACTGTTCATTTTTGTAGTGCATAATTTATCAACATGCTCGTGATCGCTGCAGACTGTTTCTGCTTTATGAAAATAATTTGTGTATCATCTGTGTTCAACAGTCCGAGCCATAGATATCGGGTTTTACATTTTGTGTTTTGTTTTAAATAATGATCTTTTTATTTTAAGCTCTATTGTTGATTGCATCTATTGATTTCAGATATAAACAAAAATTCTTACGATACATTGTGTCTGAGTATTACTTATTGGAAACTCGTATTTTGTAGTTGATGCGCAAGACCTAAGGGTGTACTGCATAACCCGACATGAAAATTTACTGAATTCTAGGACATGTTTATCTATCACCTATACTATTAGCCATCTATTTCAATTGGTTAAATGAATTGGCTGAAGGAATGAGGTTGTGAATGTAATTAATTTAAATTTTGATCATTTAAGAACATGATTAAAAAAATGTTCTCATTAGAATCGCCTTCGTTTAACTTTAGAATGACTATCCACAATGAAAAATGTTAATTTTTTGTATTAAACTTCTTCGTATAATGAAATTCATTCACCCTTTGTTTATTTCAACTACATAATTTAAATGTGCATTTTAAGTACTAACTCAAATAAAAATAGTTTTCCATCATTTATCTAAACTCATTCATACATGCAAAATATTACTGACGATGGATATAATACAGAGTTTGGCCAAGTAATTTATGTCTAGGGGTAAAATAGGTTAGATTGTTTGTCAGGAGTTTACTGTTAAGTTCATTTAACTATTTAAGGTTTGACTTAACGCATTTAAGACCAAATATAGCTTAACCTATTTCGTAAATAAAAATCTTTTTATTTAAAAAAACAAGTTGAGTTTAACAGGATCAAAGTTATTTTGAAAGTGAGGATCAAAAGTTTTTTAAATCTATTTTTTTGTTTCTATCTTCTTTTTCTCTTTATTTGTTAAATAAGATAACATTAACTCAGGATAATATATAAAGATTTATTTTTCATGATCCCAGTTAACATAAAAACTGGACTTATTTATTTTTTTATAATTTTTATTTTATGATTCGGAGTCCACTTTATCAGGTCTTTGTTTATTCATTGGTGGACTGCACATGTGCCCGTGGCACCCCCGAATTCTGGTGAATAATGGTCGAGTTTCAAGGGCGATACAACATTTTATTTTCACCCTAAAGTGCTTACTTCAAAATCCTATTATTAATTTTAACAATGAAGTAATAAAGAAAGTCAGTTTATTGATTCCATTGCAAAATTCTACTATAATACAAGCTAACTACAAAACCAAACAATGCTTCCTGGTTAACTGAAAGTAGCAAATTAACTACTACACCCAATTGCTGATCAACTTGGTGCCTTGAAGATCTCACCGTGGAACTACTTTGAACCTTGATTATTACTATTTGCTTTGCCATTTGCTTTCTTTCACCAAAAGCCATCACTGTAACATCCAACCAGCCAGAAATAACATCTTTGGAGATGTTACTCAAGCAAGCCTTAGCACTACCACGGCTAGCAATGCTGCAGCAGTATAGTAAATATCTCTAATGCTCTTATCCAGCTTTTGCATCATTTCCTCTTCTTTCAAACCCAACTTTCCTGCATTCTTGCTGATGTTGACAATTGTGGCCCTTAGCTTATTTACTACCCCAGAAAGCCAAAGCAACCCAAGTCCAAACCCGGTGTTGAACAAGCTAGAAGTACAAAAGGAAGCCCTTCCACAAGTTAGGTTACACATCACCGATAGCAGGACTGCAAGGCCGGTACCGGCAACGCCGGCAGAAAATTGTGTCAGGAGCTCGGGAAGCTCAGGACTGGATTTCTTCAGCGAGAGAATTGCTGTTTTACGACGTTGCTTCTTGTCAACCATAAGGGACAGAAGGGTCTCACATGCATGTGAAGAGTTCTTGTAGAGATCCCTCTCCCTGCCTACTTTCTTGGTCTTTTTTGGTGATGGCTTCAGTTTGACTTTCTCAGAACTGCATGATTGACACATATACCACTAAAATTAGTTACCAAGAAAATAACTTCAATTAAGAAAAAATCTTTAAGAAAATACAATATCACATTGAGACTGTTATGTATATAATAGCATATGTTTTCTCTAACATATAATTGTGCTCGATTACAGGAACAAATACAGACGTTTGAACCAACTCCGCTTAATAACAAGTATACCCTCAAATAGACTATTTTGAACTCAACTAACTAACCATCGAGGCCTTAAATGTTGGCAATAAAGCAGCCTAATAATGTCTCAATGGTTTCAAGAAGCACCCAAGATTTACTACTGCAATCCAGATTCTCCTTGATATTTTTTTTTTTCTCGTATGGTAGAAAGGGGAAGGGGAGAAAAGGACACTCGGTCTCAATCTGCGGCACATAAAAGTCTGCTTCCTTAAATTAACTTGAAAAATTTACACTATAGAAACAGTCTAATGCTCAGCGATTTAAATGCTTGGGGTAGAAAGGAGCATTTCCAACCGCCAAGCCACTTAGGTGACCCGATCAGCAATTTAAATGCTAAACAAGGGTGTTGGAAGACGAATACAGGTTATCTTTTTGCTGTTCAACATCAGCATATCTCAGCTGGAAAACAGGTCAACACAATCAAGGAAAGTACATTCTGCATACCTCTTTAAAGGAGCAGTTAAGGTGAATTGATTCTTCAATGTGGATGAATGACTTCTCTCTAATTCATTGATATTCACCCTGTCCATATGGAATATCATCAAAAGTTAAGTTCCTTGATACAAAGCTAACAATACTAGACTGTTAAATTTGGAGTATAGAAAATGATAGGTCATATCTATTACAGAAGAACAATGATAATACCATAATTAAAATATCAATTGAAGCAAGGAAAGACTGTACATATACAAGTTAAACAATTAATTTAAACTAATTACGTTAATTCCCATACAAGTATTCATATTTTTTATATTCAAAGACAGGGAAACCCCACAATGTTATAAATTCAACCAACAGTACTATAACTTCAAAGACCAAATTATTCTCACATATAGGGACCCAAGATATTTCCGGTTCCTACATATGACACATTTTTAATTTGATGCTATGCTTCACAACGTTACAACTTTGACTAATGGTATTATAATAGTAATAGACTGCAAGAACCAAATAAAAACAACTGTACATATAGGAACTAAATTGAAAACTTTTCATATAGGGATCATATTAAAAACAAATATCATGTATAAGGAGCCAACAATATACTTCAATCTAAATAGTAGTGATTATAGACAATTCGGCATTGCCAAATTTGCACAATCATGGACTCAATTTTTGAACTTCTTGTCATGAATATAATACGACACAGTCAACATTGTAAAGGCTTGCAAAGACTCTGGTATGTATATAGCATCTAAAAGGATAATAATTTGACAATATACTAGAAAAGATATATATCATTTGCAAACATGTTATGATAAAACTGTTATTTTGATGTTGAATATCTAATTAATGCAGAATGGTTGATGCTAATCCAAAGGTCAACATAATTTACGAAGTAAAATATATTATATCTGTTATAAAAGACAAGTGAATTTTTAAGCAAATAAGTTGTCCTTCAGATGTCTGGACAATCAGAATTTTATTTAATTGGTTGAAGTTTAAACAAGTCAAGATGGTCAACATATTTATACCAACTGAAGTGTGGAACAAGCATAGATTGCTTTTCATCCTTTGGGGACCATTTTGATAAGCATGACTCGGCAACTACAGAGAGAAGATCTTTCAACTCAATTGCAGTACCCATAAATGTCATTTGACCATCTGGATGAACCGTGATCTTTGAAGAAAGGGCTGAATCTTGAACAAAATACAGCAAATGCTTTGGGATGGTGAATTTTCCAGTTGGGTAAATAAGAGATGATGATGGTTGCTGGATTTCATCAATGCCTGATAACTGCAATTTCATCAAGTCTGATAACAAGGATAAATTCCCTCCATCTATCCCTGCTTCAGCAGTCTCAGACATTAGTACCTTTAAAATTTCATCATGCTTAGTGCATTGTTCCACAATGCCAAAGCCAAAAAGAACTGCATTTGAGCAGTTTGCTGCAACCAAAGACAAATGATGTTATTCAAAAGTCAGAATAAGACAAATAATGTAAAAGCATTCATCCCAACAATAAATGCAGACAGAAGAAAAGGTGTCAACCCAATATCTGTCATATGCTTTCCTGTTTTTACCGATGAGGCAAGTTAGTAATACATAACATCTGAGAGAGCAAGCCAACCTTCACTGGTTACTCTAAATTATTGGTCATCAGATTTAATATCTTGCCGCTTGTTAGAATCTAATATGAGACTTGAGAACATTAGAAGTATGGGATTCTAGTGTGGGTTTTATAGGGCTTGGCCTTGGGCTCTCCAACAAACATGGCTACCATTTTTTATGTGGTTCTGTTAGGATATTCAATTGCAAGGTATGGGACTTGGAGTCCCACATTGGAAGTATGAGATTCTAGTGTGGGATTTATTATAAGGCCTTAAGCTCTCCAACTACAATAGCTAGCTTTTATGGTGTAGTTCTCTCAAGGTTCTTAACAATTGGTATCAAAGCCTTTCACCATGACTCCCAGCTGCAAATGAGCGGCACGGGTGGTGACGTCGGCATTGCAATGTTCGCCCGAGACTAGTCAAAGGGCTAGTGCACAGCCAGTCCGCTTGGGCGTAGGAGCTGCAGAGCGTGGTGGGATGTTAGATTGCAAGGTATGGGACTCCAAGTCCCACATTGGAAGTATGGGATTCTAGTGTGGGGTTTATAAGGCCTTGAGCTCTCCAACTACAATAGATAGCTTTTGTGGTGTGGTTCTTTGATAGGAACTGGACCAGATTTAGAGAGAAAGGAAAAGAATGAATCTTTTATTGAATCTTGGAGACTAGCTCCTGCTGTTACACTTTGCGATTATTCAAGGAAATCACCACCTCGTTACAGAGCTACCATCTTTCTTTTCCTTAGCCACCCACCTCCTATTTATAACTACTGCCCCTCTCAGTTTAGTACTAACTAACAGTTAGTTAGACTAACTGAATTATACCTAACAGCTGTCACTAACTGCTATTCCTATCAATACCCTCCCCTTCAAGATGGACCTCGTCCCCAAGGTCCAAGTGAGGAAATACAACCTGATTTTTCAGCCAGGGTCTCCTTCATCTTCTTCTTCCATGATCATCAACCTCAGTTGCTTGTTCTTGCACACATGTGTTGGATGATATTTCTCAGCACATGTAAAACATTCTCCTTTCCTCATTTTCTCCTCCACTTTTGCAGGTAACAAATTATGGAAGGTTCTTCTACCTTGCCATCCAATATTCTTTGCACTAACAGGTTGGACAGATGCTTCAACCTGTTGCCATTCTCCCCCATTTCTTGGATCCAAGAAACTGGTTTTCTGAAATGTTTGAGGCTCTTTATTCATTCTTGGCAGATTTTCCAGCACCTTATTTTTTTCCTCCACTTGTCTAGCCTTCATCATAGTATCCAGCAAGGTTTCGAGCTCATGCAATCTGACTTCTGTCCCAATTTCCTCCTTCAACCCCTTCAGAAAAACCTCCGTCAAGAAGCTTTCTTCCAATCCCTTTCCAATCCCCACATGTTTCTCAAATTGACCAATGTAGCTCTGCACATTATCATCTAGTTTTAATGCTAACAAAGCTTGGAAAGTGCTTACCACACCCGTACCTTGAAACCTCTGAACCAAGACCAGCTTGAAACCCTCCCAAGATTGGGAAGAACTCCAAGATTCCCACCACTGGAACCAGGCTAATGTTTCCCCATCCATGGCTACCAGAATTGTCTCAAGCTTCTCGTCCTCCCTCACTACCTAAAGCCTGAAATATCTCTCAATTTTGGCTACCCAACCCACAGGGTCTTCCCCCGTAAAAATTGGCATTTCATTCTGCCTCTATTGTCGCGCCCCCTCATCCTCTCTTTCCCTGTTCTTCCCTTTCGCTACCCTTGTTCGCATCGTCTCCTCCGTCGCTGGCCTCTCCCATGTCGCAGCCAGCTTCTGTAGCAGTGATTCAATCGAACCCAATCGAGTTTCGAACGCGACCCAATTGGCCTCCATAGCTTCGCGGTTCTGCTCCTTAGTCTCACGGGTCTCTTCCATTGCGCGTTCAAGTGCCTCCAACCTTGCCTCCATCTTGCTGTTGGTTTTCGAACCATTCACTCCTCACAGCCCCAAGATTGGAGTTCTGATACCAGTTGATAGGAACTGGACCAGATTTAGAGAGAAAGAAAGAAAAGAATGAATCTTTATTGAATCTTGGAGACTAGCTCCTGCTGTTACACTTTGTGATTATTCAAGGAAATCACCACCTCCTTACAGAGCTACCAGCTACTTTTTCCTCAGCCACCCACCTCCTATTTATAACTACTGCCCCTCTCAGTTTAGTACTAACTAACAGTTAGTTAGACTAACTGAATTATACCTAACAGCTGCCACTAACTGCTATTCCTATCATTCTCTCAAGGTTCTTATCAGGTTCTCCCAAGGTTATCATCACCGCTAAATTAAAGAAAGATGAACAATTAATAAACAGAGACAAAAACAGGCCATCCTCAACGGTACAATGAGGCATTCAATGAAATTTTGCAAGTCATGGAGACATAGGAAGCAATCAGAGAATATTAAAATTCAAAATGTATTTGCTGAATCATTACATCAAATACAATTTAAGTGGTGTAGCTAGCCAGTGTGATATATTTCAACATGATTAGTCTATGAGAAAAGGAGATAGAATCATTAAAGAGCAGACTCAAAAGGTGGGTAGGGGGTATACTGCTACTTGAAATTTTGAGATGTTCTGCACTTTTTACCAATATATGGGAAAGACCAGACAATTATCTAACATCAAAGAAGAAGTTAACAACAAAAAGGTTTGATCAAACATACCTTGGTCATTAATAAGCATGGGCTTTTCAACTGAGAAGTCAACATTGGCAAACTTGTTATAACCAAACCATTCATTTTGAGATTTCGTTGACTCCTCACATGGACTTGGCTCAAGACAAGGAGACTGATATCTTAGGTCTGCTTTTGCTACTGGAGAAGGAAAGAATGTTTGGTAGCCCTGTCTTGAAAAAAAAGAAAAAAAATATAAGCACTTAAAAATTATGCATGCACAATAACCTAGAAATTAGAAATAATGCCATAAGGCATAAGTAATCAAACAGACTACAAGTATTAGAAATTAGAATCATGTATACATGTCTCGAGTTCAAAATTCGGGGTGGGGAAGGAGAGTGGGGGCAAGTACGACTTCATGAAGGATGTTATTATGAGTTTAATTGTGATCCATTACATGTTACTATGTTAGTCTATAATTCTTAACAGTGTCAAAACCAAGGGTAAGTTAAGATGGAGTTTTGGAGGGGAATTTCTTTATTATAGGTGAGCATCTCCTAGTTTAAGAAATTTACAATTCAGACAAATGAAAAGATAGACTATCAGTAACCTTCCAATCACCATCATTCATTTACTTAATCATTTTATAGTTCCCTACATTTAGAAACGAAAAATTAACCCTCTCCCCCCTCAAACCTCCTTCCTCCAAAGATAGCCTTGATATATTATGAATAAGAATGATTAAAAGTAACAAGAGAATCCCTTATTCTATTCCTTTCATTAAAAAATATAAAATATAAAGTGTAAATCTATGAAGCACTAACAAACACCGGACATGATACGGACACTTCGACTTGGCTAATAATATATGACACGAGAACACCGGATACACACACAAAGAGAGAGATTCTGATTAAATAAAATATGAATAACATATAACAAAATATTTAAATTGATGGTATATTCATATTTTTAAACCCATTTCCCTGCATTGCCAAACATACCCAAGAGTGATCACACCAAGGTTACATAGTCACAAGACTCACAAGTCACAACCCTTTTGCTAGTACATAATATTTATATACTATACCCATTTAACAATATAACACCATTCCATTCATTAATATTGCTAAAACCAGCAAAACTTGAACTTGTTGATGTTACCTTCATGGTAGTGCAGGGCAAGCCCAGTACTAGTGGATGTAAGACAAGGCCAGGAGGGTAACCATGAGAAGCCATCAAACAGAGACTCTGCACCATTTTTTGAAAGAAACCCGACTAAAGAAACGACTTTCTGTAGCCAAAAGTTCCTCCTTTCGTGCCCTCGGTCACCACGCCTCCATACTATACACTTTATCCCTTCTCCAGCACCTCAAATCCTGAATATTTTCCACAAACCCAAAAACACAAATATTATTAGGTTTTATTGTGATCCATCAGCTAAAAGAAAAAAAAAACAAATCCACTTGTTTAATCCAGAAACTTCCAAATTGGAAGAACCAATGGTACGCACGGCCGGGAGAGTCAACGTTCGTATCCCACAAAAGACAAAAATAGCTTGTGGTCGGCGTCGTGACCAGAAAAAAAATATAAATAAACATAAATACTCACATCTTTTAATATTACTTATTCATTATTGTTACTTACTTAAATCGACAGATTTTCTTCTAACTATATTAAATTTTATTGTTGTTGACATGTAGAATAAGACTCTATCTTTATTAAAAATAAAAATAATTAACTTATTTTACTTATTTTTAATTTAAACAATTTTTCAAAAACCAAAACTAAAAATGGATTTAAATTTTATAATTTTCAAGATTAAAACATAAAAAATCACCAGGAACGGGCCTAACTATTAAAAAGTAATCATAAGCCAGAATTTTTAAATTCATAAAAACAGCTTATTATTAGGGGATTTTTTTTTTTTTTACGCATTTAAGCTGATGTACCAAATATTCCGAATTTATTAACACAGCTTTTTTTCCATCAAAATAGCTAAAAATCATGATAAAAATCTATTGTCAGTGCTTCTTTACTGGTTTCGTAATATTTTCTTTACAGTTTTACACATGGTGTTTCAAAAGGAAAGCGAGCCGATTGAGATAGGTAGTTGGAGGTCTCATCAAATAATTCAATATTCTAGTTTTCATTCTCCCAAAAAATATAATTATTTAAAGCCCATAGCTTTTGTTATTGCAAGCCTTTATCTGTCATTTCTTTCCTCTATCAATCTTCTTTTCTTCTTCTTCTGCCCCCTTTCTCTCTCTGTATCGAAACCCTAGAAATTCATCAAATCCTCACTTATCCAAATCCGATTCGCCAATCCCCACCCAACTTCCCCGCATCGACCCCCCTCTCCCCAAATTCCCCCATCGCCGGCGTCTCCCGTGCCGAACTCATCACATCGCCGTTTCCGCTACGGCGCTAACGGTGGCTATCGTATGGGTAAGATTCTCCGAGAAACCGCGAAGCCGTCGGCGAATTCCTCATCGGCGTACCCCTCTGCGGCTCCCGCCACCACATCGTCGATGTCGGTGACGGAGACGGTGAGGGGGTCGCACCAGTTCAAGATCACGGGGTACTCGCTCTCGAAGGGGATTGGGATTGGGAAGTACATGGCCTCCGACGTGTTTTCCGTCGGAGGGTACAATTGGGCGATTTATTTCTACCCCGATGGAAAGAGCGTGGAGGACAATGCGACCTACGTGTCGCTCTTCATCGCGCTGGCCAGCGAAGGCACCGACGTTAGGGCTCTATTCGAGTTGACCCTTTTGGATCAGAGTGGGAAGGAGAGGCACAAGGTGCATAGCCATTTCGAGAGGACTCTCGAGAGCGGGCCTTACACCTTGAAGTACCGCGGTAGTATGTGGTGGGTTTTTATTTCTAAATTTTAATCTTGTTTTTAATTTCGTCTTTGCCTTGCATTTTAATTTTGACTTTTTTTTTTTTGTGTGTGTGTGTGTGTAATATATAGTCTAAAAAATTTATTATTGTGAGTTCCAGCTTAATCAGTGATCTCCAGTTTCTATACTGGATATACAGCTTCCATAAATACTCAATAAAGATTTGTCATTCATAATGATTTTACCTAGTTTGAGAGTATTATTACCTTTCATGGTACATGTGGTCTCTTACAAAAAAAAATCCACTATGTTTGCTAACTTCCATGTAACATTATTGGACTCGTGATAGATTTGCATCATGGCTCTAAATTGCGATTGCGGTGCAGCCATTGCGGCTGCTGCGATGTGAGTTGCAGCCATAGCGGTGTGAAATTATTATATGCACTGAATGTAAAAAAAAAAAAAAAAAAATTGCAGTTATTCCAATTTTGGTATATTTATTATTTATAAGATAGTATAACTTCCATTGCGGCTATGTTGCGGATGCATTGCAGCATTTTGTGTGATTGAAATTTGCACCGCTATTGCGGGCTGTTGCTATTGCTGTTGCAGGCAGCAACACAATTGCGGTTGCAGGCTGCAATTTAGAACCATGGTTTGCATTACAAATGCTAAACATGTGCTTGCTTTAACATGTGTGATTATTTTTCTTTTTATATGAGGTAAGTCTTGTTGGGTGTTGTATGCTTTACTATTTGTCTGATGGAGTAGGTTTCCATGGAGTGATTCGAGCGGTGAAATCTTTCATCCCTTGCTAGTTGCTCCTCCCACAAATGCTGTGGAAAAAGGGATGAAGGGGGAATAATTATTTGGAGTGGGGAAATGTTCATGCCTTTTGATGGGTAATTTTGTATCTTTGATGGAACTACTGTTTCTTTTTTTAGTAAGTGCTAATTGTTCGATGCTTGGTGTTTCAGGGGTTACAAGCGGTTTTTCAAGAGAACAGCTCTAGAGACATCAGACTACCTTAAAGATGATTGTCTGTCTGTGAATTGTAGTGTTGGTGTTGTGAGGTCACGCACGGAAGGTCCAAAAATCTATACCATAGCAATACCGCCTTCTAGCATTGGTCAGAAATTTGGACAGCTGCTGGAAAGTGGTAAAGGCAGTGATGTAAGTTTTGAAGTTAATGGTGATATTTTTGCTGCACATAAATTGGTACTAGCAGCTCGTTCACCTGTTTTCAGAGCACAGCTTTTTGGTCCTATGAAAGATCAGAATACCCAGTGTATTAAAGTTGAAGACATGGAGGCTCCAGTTTTCAAGGTTTATTAAATGTTCTTTGTGCCCCCTATTATTTTTTTATTTGTAATGTGATCACCTAATGTGGTTTTGTTTTTTATTTTTGTCTACTAATCATGCATGCTTCATAATTTTGTGCATTTTATCCTTGGTTTTTTCTTCATAGTTTCATTATTAGGAATGTCTTTCTTTATACCCGCTCCTATGCTCGGGTTCATGTATTAGTGAGTTGTATTCAGTGTTATTAATAACGAATGATTGAAGGCCATAATTCTGTCATATGAAAACATTGCAGCCTATGGCCCTGCTATAGCAGCTGCCCCTCCACAAATTGCCTATAACTGTTGGCAAAAAATCTACCATGCCATTCTGCCATGGCAGCCATGGTGCCGCCATTTAACAATGGTTTGTTTCAATCTATATCTCTTCTGTGTTTCTCCCCTATGAAAAAAAAAGCACACATTTCATTGTATTACTTTTTCATATGCATGGATACTGGTTTGTTTGGGAAGTTGAAGATTCTGTGGTATTGCTGCCCAGATGGTAGTATTATTGACTGTTATGATCACTCATTTGCTGGCAGTCCCACATAGAGAATGTATGGTCCTTTCTCATTTAAATTGGCCATTATTATGAGCTTGTTCAGTTGTTTGTGGTTCCTTAGGGGTTGTTTGGTTTGAGAAAATGTTTTCTGTAATCTGTTGTCATTTTTAATTACAAAAATGGCATCTTTTTTTAACTCTCTTTTCTGTTTTCAAAAGTTTATATTGGAAAAAATGAAAACTCTTTATTATTTTCTATTTTCATTTTTCCTTTGAAAAACTCAAAAAATGAAAATGAAACATGAATTGTTTTCTCAAACAGTCAAACTTAAAGTGAATGAAGCTCTACCAGCTGGGTTCTTACTAGCTGTAATATCAATTGCTGAATAAGAAACATGAATTCAGACATTGAAAGAAAACTCATTGTAATGTAACAATTTGCATTTAGAATTGGCAGATTCACATGGCCTTTTGGCCATGAGAAGTTATTTGATACTCTTTATTATATATGTTTTGGCTTTGAAATTGATTCTTGCTACTACGCTTAATTAAGCTAATTTTTTTTTTCTGGGAGTGCTACCATGATGCCAACTAAATTGATCTTTAAGGTTAATGAATGTGATTTGATGTTTCTCACAATATAAATATTTTAAATATGCAGAGAAAATTGAGTCGAAATGACAATAGAATTTGAAACCTTTTTTCTTTTGGATAGTTCATAGTTGTCCTTAAAAGGAAATGTCATGGTTTTGTTTTTCCGTAATTGCATTACGGGAGTACATGGTGACTCTGGTTTCCATACAACTACAACATGCAAGGCTTGTCTCTAACTCTAATGTGAATGTGTTTGTGACTTTGTGTTTAGCCTGATAACTTACGCTGAGCAATGTGTGTAGAATGTTTCTTCAGATGTGCAATTTCTCTGTTTTTCAGGCATTGCTTCATTTTATATACTGGGACTCACTACCAGACATGCAAGAGCTTACTGGGTTGGACTCAAAATGGGCATCAACCTTGATGGCTCAGCATCTTCTAGCAGCAGCTGATCGATATGGCTTAGAGAGGCTTAGGCTTATGTGCGAAGCAAGTCTCTGCGAAGATTTTGCTATTAATACTGTGGCTACGACTCTAGCCTTGGCAGAGCAGCACCATTGTTTCCAGCTGAAAGCTGTCTGTCTCAAGTTTATTGCTACCTCTGAAAATCTTAGAGGTTTGTTTTACTTCTCTGAACTTCTACTTTATCTCTTAGAGGTCTGAAATTTAAATTTGTTTCTGAATATCAATGCTGATGCTTGTCAATTGTTACTTTGTACTCCAGTTTGAACTTGCATGAAAAAATGCTAAACTCTACAGGGATATGGTTTTACTTAATGTGATGTTTTCTATTTATTGCTAATTAATCCATGCAAAAACAGTACAGTGGTTGTCCCAAGTTAATTTGACCTCGTAGTCTTGTGTCACCTGACTCGCCTGATAATTTGTACCAGAAAACCTCATGAATCATTTTTCTCTTTGTGAATATTTAAATTTTGGCTTCTGCTTCCTTATCTCCTAATTTTTTATTAGCAAAAAAAATGCAAACAAGTGCATATATTATGGAACTATCAGATACGTCTTCCAGGATTTTGGTTTTAGGGGTAAAATATTTGGTATTCATATTTAAAAACACGTTTGTTATATATGGCTATTGCCAGAGTTTTCTGTTGTAACTTTCTTGCAAATTCGAATAAAATTGCTGATAACTTTTTCATTCTTCATCCAGAAAATTCTTATTAACGAAACTATTTCCATCTTTTTGATTCTTCAGCTGTGATGCAAACTGACGGATTTGAGTACTTGAAGGAAAGCTGCCCATCTATTCTGACTGAGCTATTGGAGTACGTTGCCAGATTTACTGAGCATTCAGACATCATGTGCAAGCATAGGAATGATGCCCTACTTGATGGCAGTGACATAGATGGGAGGCGGGTGAAGCAAAGGCTCTAGTATGTGAAGAACACTGCACAGCATTCTGCACAACCCTCTTCTACTCTCCGTTTTAAAAGATAGCGAGAGCTTAGTTAGAGGGAGAATATATATATATATATATATATATATAATCTTTTATAGGATCAGAGGCAATTCTTAATTTTCTTAGCTTATTCATGTGTAAGAGATGTAAATGTAATTTGTGTCGCTGTCACTGTTCTGTTTCACGTGTAGGTTTCTGTAATATCTTCAGTATTACTTTTTACTGGAAAAACATGTCTTGCAAGTGTTGATCATTACTTTTTTTTTATATATATATATTCTGTATGTTTATTCAAATGTAGTAGGGTAAGTGCTCTTCAAACATTTGGCAGGCATAATCTTATTCTATTGTCTCTATCTTGTACGAATTATGCCAATGCTGCAATACTTACTAGTTAAGCCGACGCAGCCTTCAATCTATTTGTGGTTGGGTCTTACAATCCTTCCTTTCAAGACCATGAGGCTATTAATATTCCTTTCATTTCTGGTATTTCCTTTATATATGGCTTCCAACTTGTAAAATTCCCCCTTTTCCCGCTTAAATTATTAAGAATTTGATTATCCAGTAGCAAACTCGGAAAATAAGGAAATTTGAAAATAAAAAGTGAAATGTTATATACCAAATAAAATTGAATCAAGTTTGAAGGAGAAGGCAAAGTTTTTCCATACACAGGAGAGGGATAATAGGCAACCTTAGCATATTAAGCACCGATAGTTGAATCAAGTTTTTTCATAACATTATTTAGAGCCTTTGAGACCTCCTCCTTGGCGACGGGTTTGGTAGGGCAATTTATCTCAACATCATCAATTTGGGGCATGTTAAGCACCAAAAGTTGGTGGCGGGACTAATGGTTGGCAGAGCAGAAAAGTGTATGGAAGAAAGTTGGGGTCTCATTTTGTAAAGCAATATCATTTGAAGTCCATGTACCATTAGGGAGTATAAGCCTGTGAATTTTATCCCTCTTTTTTGTTTATTTGTTGTTTGTGCGTGAAAGATTGTTGTGTTATTGTACCTAAGCTTTACCCATTTATCTTGACTCTAAGTACCAATGAATCTCTTCCTAAGATAGAATTTGATTATACTGTTATTGAAGTTGGCAATCAAAATTAGATTGATACATGGAATTACTTGCTTTAGTTTTTTAAATTCATTGAATCTATGCTTCTGTATTTTTTTTCTTCTTCATGAAAATGTTACAAAAAAAAAATTATGATTAAATTCAATTGAATCATCACATTCCTAAACTAGAGTATCATGAGTTATTCACCTGCACCCATTCCAAACATCCCTCAGCTACTTTTTGGTATTGTGAATAAACTATCTAGATTGTCTTAAAATGAAAGAGTCTACTATAGGGATGACAATGGGGTGGAGTGGGCACAGGCAGTAGCTACCCATTACCCACTCCGCTAGATAATTCACTCTATGTTCATCTCATACCTGTGTTTCGCAAATTTTTTATTATCTGTTTGAGTATTTGGGATATCCATAGATATTTACTGAAAAATAAAAAATTGTTTAAAATAAACTTTAACTATAATTTTTATTTATTCTAATATTTTCTTGAAAGAAACAGTTTAAAGATAAACTAAAGATCTTGGATTGAATCCATCAAGCATCATCTTGTATGGAACTAATCGCTTGGCTTCCCTTTGACCCCCAAAAATTTTGTTTGGGTGGGGGCAATTTCGGTACAAGAGTAAAATCTTAATACTACTATTTATTTATTTTTTCGGATGAATAGAAAATTTATTCAGAATAGAGCGTGAATAAGGTTAAAAGAAATTCTCGTAGCAGCGTTTTGTTTTCCCACCACCGCGACTCCTTTCGCTCTCCCTCTGCGCAAACATGGTACAGATTCGTTTCTTGTTTTCTGTTTTTTGTTTTCTGATTTTCGTTTGAGTGATGAAAATTGGATTGTGTTGGTGCAGTTGTTCTTCTCGTACTTCAAGGATTTGGTGGGGAGGGAAGTAATCGTGGAGCTGAAGAACGATTTAGCCATCAAAGGGACGTTGCATTCTGTTGATCAGTACCTCAACATCAAGCTCGAAAACACTAGCGTCGTCAATCAAGAAAAGTACCCTCACATGGTATCCCTCTCTCTCTTTCTAGGGTTTATACTTTTTCGTCTATTTGTATTTAACGTTTCCTTTGATAGTCCGTAGTTATTTGGTCTTCTGAATTTTAGGGTTTAGGGTTTATGAAGGTTTATAATTTTTTGGTATTACGATTCAATAGATTTTGGAGTAATCACTGATAGTCTCTATTCGTAATTTCGTAAGGTTTTTTTCTTTCTTTTTGGAATAAAATCAGGATATTTGAGTCGATTTGTTAACCTCCTCCGCTGCTCAAGGACTTCGGTGTGATGTTGATGTTGGAGGTCTGAACTCACACCAGGCCTCCTTTTATCTTAGTATTGAAAAAACAAAAATGGTTTTTAATAGTATTTTAAATTTTGATTTTTAACTGTGCCAAATACCGAATGACTTTGTTTTTGTTGTTGAAGTTGTAATAGAATTGTTAAATTTTAAAAGTTGTTTCGATTTTGTATATCAAACGATGAAGTGTTTAAGCGTTTGGCACATGTTAAATAATGAGATTGTTCTGAAATGAGTATTCAAATTGAGTATTGGTGTGCCTGTGGTTACTGGTTAATTTTGAATTGAGTTGTAGATTATGATTTGAATTGTATATCAGTACATGTGAATTGGAAGTTGAGGTAGAAGACTTCATTTGAAAGTAGTTAAAGGGAACCATGTCCTTGTTATACGTTCTTCTGTTTGTGTGATTGAGACAGTGAGGTGATGCAAGTTTTGCCTTTAAACTCATCACAGAGGTGGTAATATGTTTACACTGCAAGATTTCTAATTAAAAAAAAATGAAAAGAAAAAATTATGCTTTCAATGTTTTGATTATAGTGGTTTGATTAATTGATGCAGGATTTCTGGGTTTTATTTGTGTAAATGTAATAGCCTGATTGATGTTAGAATTCTTTGTCTATTGGGTTCTTAATAGAAACATTGAAATATATGATTACATATTGTCCAGTTTCTTGGTTCCTTTTTTGGGCTAACATCAGGATTCTCAATTTTGTGGATACTCATAGCCTGTATTTTGTCATTTGTCTCTCTTCTATTTGCCTGTATACATTTTATGAAATAGACGTGCATTGAAAGTGTGTGTGGGTATGTTTGCATCTGATAAGTTGCCTTTGATACTTCAAATTTTTGCTAAATGTCAAGGATAAGTCTAGCAAATAGTGGCTGAAGTTTAAGGATTTGACTGAGGCTGCTAATGCTCATCTTTCCTATTTCTTTTATGTTGAGTATGGGGAGATTGAAATGGTTAAACTTATATCTCGTAGATTGTTGGAAGTTGGGAAGTATGACAGGATTCTGGAGTTCATATGTTTGGTAGCTGTGTTTTAAAGGGGATGCTTGACTGTGTTTTAAGTTAATGGCCCTTAATTAAGGTTATTTTTTTACACCATTAAGAAAAGACATAACTATAGTGAATTTGATGTTTAGAAGATATAAATACCAAGGTATGCTGTGATAATAGAATAGATAAACGAGGGATACTCATTTTAAGGATATCATTGCAAAAGGATTTCTGAATCAAATGACCTGTTGAATGACAAAGTAAGAAAGAATATATAGCTGAGTTTTCTTTTCCTGGTTAATAATTTGGTATATGATCTGAGTAGCTTTAATGTTTATTTGATTTTGATTCTCTTCATATATAGTCAATAATGTGTGACTATTTGGTGTCAGCTTTCTGTAAGGAACTGCTTCATCAGAGGTTCGGTAGTGAGATATGTGCAATTGCCTCCAGAAGGTGTGGACATTGAATTATTGCACGATGCCACAAGAAGAGAAGCTCGGGGCGGTTAATGTCTTCATTTTGAGTTGTAATCTTATTTAATGAGAATTCGGTGGGCTTCCATAAGGTGGATGTTATCCTTCCTACTTCAGAAGGTTTCAGATTTTAAAAGGCTATGTAACTGTATTGGCTTTTTCCTTTTAGTTATTTTGGAAGCTTTTTTAATGTGACAAAAATGATACCGGTGTAACTGCGTTGCTTTTTCCTTCCCCTAGTGCCTCTATTTTCAAAGAAATATTACTTAATATAATGCATATATATATATATATATATATATATATATATATATATATATATCTTAGTGCGTCAGATATGGGAAGTGAGAATTACATCGTCTTTAAAAAGATGACTTTAATTGCTATAAATGGCTTGTAATTTTTTGTTATTTTAAGATTTTTGAACAAATTAAAAATCTTAATTTTAAAATTAAACTAAATTTAGTGTTATTGTATTTTTTTTTACTTATTTAAAGCCTTAAAACTAATATCTTTTTACTAAAATATTTGGAAATATATGATGAATTTGAGGTATTAAATATAGAATTTCAAACTTATGAAAATTTTGATAAGATCTAAAAGATTATGAGTTTAGGATTTCAAGAGGGAAAATTTGAGATTATTTTTAGGTAAAATTTAATTTTTGTTTATGAGTTTTGGGTAGAAAATTATTTAAAAGTGTAAACTATATACCATTGCGTTTTTAGCGACTTGTGTGATTTATGTTCAATACTCTTCCATTCTTTGTTTCAATAAAAAAATCTCTTAGTTGTTTTTCTCGTGTGTAAAAGTAAAACCGAGTATCCCTCTTCCAAATGTTGTCGACACGGTGAACGAAAAGAGAACCATGATGACATATCTTTACATTTATTAATATATATACAAATAAATAAATATATTTTTCTTATATAGTATTAATTAATATTTAATTAATTATTATATTTAATAATATAAAACTTCAATATATCAGTATATATACTAAAAATTGAATTGATAAATATATTTAATACTAAAAATATCAATATATTAAAATGTAAAGTAATATATAGGGACACAATTTTCCTTTAGGTTAAGCAGGTAAATACATGTTCAAATAAGATTACTTCCTAAAAACTTATATTCTCACCATATTTATTTATGCAGTATTTAGCATGGAATATCCTGTAATAAAACTATTTTAAAAATTAAAAAAACTCTAAAAGATACCTAACAAAATACTATTTCCTTATTTAACATTTCATGATTAGAATTTTATAATGACACAAGTGAAAGTTAATGATACTCCATTAGAAAAAAATAATGCCACTAGTTAGATTTTTATGAATTTAAATTTTAGATTTTTACTTATATTTTCAATAATATGTTAACCTATAATTTAACTGGTTTAATTGTCTTCAATTGTAGTATAACATCAAAATTAGACTTATTAGTTATAAAATACTACATCTTACAATACTACATTGTCATAGATCATCACAAAGAAGATTTCTCTTTTTTATACTGCTCAAGGCAGGCGGGTTTTACTTTCATAAAATTCTTGTTTTTTTAAAGAATAAACTAGTTTGCAGCAGACATTCCGTGCTGGAGTGTCTTAAACTAACAATAACTTTTATAAAAATATTTAACAATATATTGTTTTTTATTTTTGAATCAAAAATAAAAAATGCTTAAAAAATGTAAATAACTTTCATGTTTGAGGAGCTATCTATTATATATACAACCGTTTGTTTTGGAGATAGTTTTCAGAATTAGTTAAGGAACAAAATCGTTTAAGAATCCGTGTACACCAAATGAGATAATTTTCATTATAAGTTATAAATAACCTGAAAATTCAGGTTTATTCTAAAAGTTGAGGTTCTTACATAGATAATATTTAATATATACGTGTGTGTGATATTTTTAAATTCTTTTAATTTAAATATTTATTTTGTACTGTAGCGCTTAAATTTTTAAAAAACTATGTGCCAAAAATTAAAAATATAATAAAATAAAAATTTACTTTTTGAAGAGTTTAACAAACATTTACTAACTGTTTCAAAAAACATAAATATGTACTACCTCTATTAAAAAAAAAAAAGTAAACATGTACTACCGGTATAATACTATCAATTAATTAAAAAATCATTTTTAATAAAACTTTTAAAATATTTATTATAAAGAATATGCAAAATTAACATTTTATTCCAGTAAAATTAGTTTTCGATTTTTTTAATTAGAAAAATCTTGAGTTTTAAAACTGTAGACGAAAAAACATCATTCAGTCAATTTGTATCAAGATTAGTATCAGAAAAATGGAGAAGAGTACGTAACATGAATATATATATATATATATATATATATATATATATATATATATATATATATATATATATATATATATATATAGATGGTAACGGAGGGAAAATCGGAATTCGAGTGAAGACATGAAGGTGGCGAATTAAAGTGAGGAAGAAAGCAAAACGCAAAACAAAAGCGAGAGAATTTTCGCATCATTTATAAATATCGCGGTCGAACCGTCCCATGCACAATTCTGCTCTGTACTCTGACTGATCACATTCTCTTCTCTCTGTCTCATTGAAACTCTTTTTTCTCTAAATTCCCTAACAATGGCGCTTCCCGCGAAAACCAGCGAGGTTGATGCATGGGAAGCGGTCCTCCGTCAAACGAAGGTGGCCGTGGATACCAACGCCGATCCTAACGCTTGGGCCTTGGGAGTGACGTCGATGCTTCGCTCCTCCGCCGTCACCCTTCCTTCCGTCGAACTCGCTCACCGCTTGGTCTCTCTCTTCTTTTGGGACAACCACTGCGCCGCCGCGTGGAAGCTTCTGCACACCGCCATGTCCCTCAACTTGTTCCCTTCTTCCCTCCTCATGGCTCTTCTCTCCGCCACGTAACATTTCTTCTTCCCTCACTCATTTCCGTTTCACGTTCTTCGAATTAATTTAATTGGTTTTATATATGTATTTGTCTTGCAATTGTTTCTTGAATGTGCATTTTCGGTGGCGTATACTTATTCAGTAGTATGTGTATTGATTTGAAGATGTAGAATGGGTGAAATTCGTACTGTGACGTCACGGTTTTGCTCAATTCGGCTCCTTACTGAAGCATCGGTGGTTACTGGAATAGATTTTCTGCGTGGTTGTGATGTTGATGGTTAAGATGGAGAAAAGGTTAACTAGTTTTGGTTTACTAGGAAATGCAATTTTGATACTATTAGAGCATGTTTGGAACTGCGTCAAAAACTCCAAATATGTGCGTCTTAATGAACACTCTCCACAGTAGCTTATCCATTAAAGACTAAGCGTGTTTGTTTAGCCGTTGGGTGGAGTTGAGCACGCGGTCCAAAGTGTCAAAAATGACGTTCTGTGAGAAGCAAGGAGGGATTTGCTTTTGCTTTTGTACGAAACGTCTGTTACGTTGAGGCGCATGGCAAAACAAACACACTATAAGGTGCATGTTTGTTTTGACGTTACAATTTCCGTTCAACAAGTTTTCATGCTTTCCTATGCACCAAACGTGCGGGCAAGAAATTGAAGCTTTTCCGTTCAATGGAAAACTGACGTGTATTCAAACACGCTAAATTGACGTGAATTTGTCCTCTAGAAATGTGTTTCCGAACACGTGTTTAACCCTTGTAATTATTGATGGAAACTTGTTGCCTTGACACCTATAAATATGATGGTTTTTTAAAAAAAAGGTCAGTAACCCCAATTGTGGCCGCAATTTCGAACAATGTTAAACATCACAAAATCGCCACAACCGCAATTTAAAAACATTCACTGATTTTACTTATTTTCTTCAATTGTCATTTTACATTTGCTGTTGTATATTACTGCAGGGTTGTTCCAAGCAGACAACTCTATCCTACTGCTTACAGACTTTATATGGAACTCCTCAAGCAACTTGGTGATATGCTTGGACGTGATTTCAGTTCTCTATATTATGAAAAGTGAGATCCAACTCCAACTGAGTTTGGTGCACATGAATTTTATTTGTATTAGTTTCTGAATGTGTTTAGCATTTTGGATATTCTCTAATTATGTAGGTTGGAATGTGAACTGTATCATTGCACTTGTTCAATTAGAACTCAACAAATCCCGTCTGATACAACCAAAGCCAAATCTAGCCAGTGATGTTGCATTGAGTCTTTGTCTGTGTTTGGTTTGACATTGTGAAAGTTGAAACATTTGATCCACGTCAAGCCATGTAGCTTTTGTGTTTTTCTTTTATTTGATGTGAAAATTTGAGAATATGTGCATTATTGACGTCAATCCAAACACACTGTCATGTCTTGGTAATTCTATTATAGTAGAAATTTGCGTTCGTAGGAGGTTGGCGTGCATTTGTTACTGCTAATGTTTATCTTACAGGTTAAAGATTCACCATATAGTCTAGCTTCCAAAAGAGCACTAGAATATTTAAAATGTTGGCTAGAACCTTCGTGTCTTGGTGAATCCTGTAGTTTTTAAAAACTTTGTAATATATATCATCATTTACTATTAGATATTGACATTATCTTTTACGGCACACTAGTTAACTTGTTGACAGTTGCTTTGGTGCTTGTTGCGACCTTAGAAAACTATATCTAAAGGAACATCTTATCATAATGGAAAAACAAAAGTAGTTTCTTTCTATTTTTTAGTGTGCATTTTTCTCTATCTCTTTTTCAGAGTATGGGGAAGGTTTCTTGTGTATTTCTAAATACTAATGACTACATTTCATACCAATGGGTCCTTAGGATTATGAAATCAATTGATGAAGTTCTTCAGCTTTCTCAAGTATACAGTCAAAAGGTGTGGGAGCCGGGAGTTGTTCTGGTTGATTTTGTCTTTTCAATCGTATGGCAGTTACTTGAAGCATCATTAGATGATGAAGGGTTACTAGATCACACTGCTGAGAATAAGCCTAGATGGCTAAGCAGGTCACATGATATGAATATTGATGGAACTGACAGCTTTAGTGAAAAGAAAACTGAGCAAGCGGAGGGGTTTCAGAAGGAAAATACAGCAATAGCTATCGAGATCATTGCAGAATTTTTGCAACAGAAAACGACTTCAAGGATCCTTTCCTTAGTTCATTGGAACATGTAAGAACTTACTTCTGATATACTTTGTATTTGGTAAACCATCTAAATTTGAGTGACTCTGAACTAAGATTTTAGAACATTTTATTGAAGGAAAGTTATCTCTGTAGGTCATCACATTGGGGGTCTTTCATTCACCAAATGCAGCTGCTTGTATCAAATTCTTCAGTTTTTAGGAATCTGAAACATATTACTGCAGAGAGCCTTTTGCGTTTGACGCAAAATAACCATGAGGTTGTTTCTCATGAGTTCAAAAAAAAATCTAAGATGGAGACTAACGTAGTCACATCTGCTGGTTCTCTGATGCCTTTTGCTGGTCAATCTTATGGGGATAGTTGGTCTTTACTCTGGCT
Source organism: Glycine tomentella (assembly GCA_007407185.1). Taxonomy (NCBI): domain Eukaryota; kingdom Viridiplantae; phylum Streptophyta; class Magnoliopsida; order Fabales; family Fabaceae; genus Glycine; species Glycine tomentella. The sequence goes on from PYAF01001862.1 coordinate 711,859, forward strand.
TCCTATTGATCTTATCCTGGAAGATGCTTTGGATGGAGCACAAGTGGCAGCATTTAGTGCTATAGAAATTATTACTGGTATGCTTTTTTTTTTTAAAAGTCATAACGTTGGGTAAAATTCCTACACAAAGAAGAATATAAAATTAAAATCAGAAACCACAGAGAAAATAAACATCCAAGAGATCCAATGTCATTTTGTAAGTTTCCTAAATTCCTTACATGAACCCAAAACCCAAGATTCCCAAATATCATGTCACTGATAAATTTTGTAGCAGGCCTGTGTTTTTACCTACCAGCTTTCATATTACAGCACACCTCTGAGTCAATTATTTTCCTTAGTGGTGGAGGGCCCAAATCCCCACATGCATGCACAATCTCTGATTAATCGGCCTTGTTATAATCTTCGTCACAAACTTGAAGAAGATGTGCTCAAGTCAGATTCCCTATTTTCTCTTCTTTGACTTCATTTTCTTTCTTTTGTTCACCATCTCGAAATGTATTTTGGAACTAATTCCTCTTTGCTAAGACATGATTTGTTTATTTCCACGACCAAACTCCTTTTTTTTTTAATTTATAAATTTAAGAAACTGTTATGAAGTTTTGTGTAGGACCAAGCCACTAGGTACAAAAGACTCTTTCTTGTGACCTATTGTGAAAGTGAGAAACAGACTTGTCCTTGACAGAGCCCCTTCTTGACTAACATAGATTTTCTTGAAATAGTTTCTTCCTTGATTTCTCCAATGTCCAATCCATGTTTTCCTTTTAAAAGGCTATAGATAATGAAGGGATCCTAATTTATTGGATCATGCTAATAATTACTAACAATGATCCTAATAAAAATCAAAACTGGAACTCAAGGATTCTGTTACACAAAATCTTATCAAGACAAAAACCATAAACAAAATTCAAAATGAAAAACAAGATAAAGTAATCCTAAATATAAAAAATAATCCTTATCAGCCAAAAATTATGCTTTTCCTCTGTTAATATTGTTTCCCCACAAATGCATCCACATCAGAAATCTTCACCGATCATAATTCCAGCTTTTAGACTTTAGTGCACCTGGAATGGGTTTAATTGCTGGTCCTAACATAGTATTGATTAATTAATAGTATTCCGACTTGAAAGATTCTACTTGTATTTTTCAACATCATTTTTATAGTGTCATGGAGAGAGATGGTAGACTGTGAAGTATCAAATAGTTTGAACAGCACTTGCCCTTGAATATGGAGTTTTGAATTAGGACTTGCTTTTGAACTAAAGCACTTGGCAGAAAGAGCCTGGACACTAACTGCTTTGAATTTATTCTGTTCTAGGCAGGGACAGAACAAAAAAAGATTCTTGGGGAGATGGAATGGGGGCAAAAATTTAACAGCAATGACTAATTTTTTTCTTCAAAATCATGATATTCTTTGGTTCTCGATTTGATAAAACTCTTTCGTAATTTTTTGTGTAACGAATGTCTTTGTAATCTCCTTTTCAATATAAATAGTCAAAGTATCTGCATATCATTGGATGAAATCCATGATCACTGTATCAATAGCTTTCATTTATTCTTGTTGAATTCTTCTACATTTTAATGTCGTTCATCAAGCTTAGAATCCCGTGATGAAATATCTGAAGCTTGTGGCATACGTTATTGATTTCTTTCTTTTTTGAATCTTTCGAGGATTTATTTTCGGGCTTCCTTTAGAAACTAATAATTTCAAGATCTTCATTATGGTTTTACACAATAAAATTAATACAGATCTTACTAAACCTTTTGATTCAAGTCAACGAGAGAGTAGAAATTGATATTCCCTTGCCTAAAAAACATTAACCCCTTCTAGCATCATCTTGTTGGAAAGCTGCCTTAATTGTGGACACCCCTAGCCCACCTTAATTATGTCCTCTTTGGACTGCCTTAATTGCAACCTCAAGGGGTGTGTTTATCCCCACATTGCCTAGAGATATGGCTTCAATAGAGCTTATAAAACTTTCCTCACTTTTGTAAGCGAGTTTTGTGTGGTGTGTTTAAGCCCTGAGCCCAAATTCTAAGACATCTAATTGTAGATTGCCAGGATCATGCCAAACCGCACCAGCAGTGCAGCCTTTCTTGCAGACAGAAAGTATTAAAAAATGACAAGAAAATGATCTAGAGAAACGGAAAAATACTGAATGTGGAAGAGTTTATTACAGAATAAAAAATTTGCCTTGTAACAAAGAGAATTGCTGCTATTTCTATTAAAAAAAATTGTTAGAAGATGATGGGAAAGATATGTGAATAGTGATCTCAAGTTTTTCCATGTGAGGATTATGATATGGAAAATCAATCCAAATGGCATCTTTTGAGTGGGAGTTGAACTGAATACTTGATTTGAATGACAAACTTTCTTTTATTTTGTTTTTTTCAAATCAGTGTTATTTATTTGGAGTTGTAATTGCAGGTATGGTGAAGACTTTACATGTAGTTAATGGCATTATGTGGCACAATACATTTTTGGGTTTATGGGTTGCAGTACTGCGTCTGGTTCAAAGGGTTGGAATTGTTCTAACAGAAAAGGTATGGAGCTGTATGAAATCTCCCGGAAATATTGCTTGATGAATTTATTCCTGTGTATGATCATCAATAAGGAAAGACCATACTACACGTCGTTTACATTTTACTTTGTGTTGTCACATGGCACTTTTACATTTAATTGATTGACTGGTTCTTTAAAAAATGTCTAGTCACACTGGAAAATTGGCCTGCAATTGAACACTGCATAATCTTCACATAACAACAATTATTATTTACCCTGTTATTTTAGGATAGGGATTCAAAAGAAGGTCCTATGCCTCGCCTTGATACCTGCATGTGTATGTTACTCAGCATTACAACCCTCGTGGTAACTAGGATTATAGAAGAAGAGGAAGGTCAACTTATTGAAGAAGCTGAACATAGCCCTACAAATCAAGGGAAAAATAAACTGGCTCTGGGGAAGTGTCGCGGAGAATTGATTACCAGCTTACAGCTATTGGGTGATTATGAGTCCTTACTGACACCACCTCTACTTATTCTTGTGGAAGCCAATCAAGCTGCTGCCAAAGCTATTACGTTCTTATCAGGAAACCCTGTTGGTAGTGGATGCTTCGAATATATGAGCAGGAATGACATGCCGATGAAATTTTGTGAGTAAATTCTTATGTTGTGGTAATCGGAATCTGTAAAGATTTTTTTTTCTCTAGCATTTGTACTTCTAATTGATATGTATCCTTTTTATAATTTTATTGTTATGGGCTAACTGAGGCAGAGCTAGGGTTAAACTACTGGAGTGGACCAAAGTTAAAATAATCCAGGGGATCTATGAAAAGATAGAAAATCTGTTGGGCTGGTAAACTGTTTATGCATTTTACAAACAAAACCCAGGTCTTAAATTTTGGGAAGTTTCACCCTCCTTGCTTCCTCAAACAGAAAACATAGGTCTCCCTGTGAACAAACAGTCAACATTGCATATCTATTCAAATTTTCTCTCTCTCATTCTCTCCCACACATCACAATTACAGTTATCAAAAGTTTTGTTAGTGGCACTGACACTTTTACCTTGGTACTGTGGTATTTAAATCATTTTTTTTATACGCCTTTGGTATTCAATCATATTTTCATAATTTGGTCATCATGCAATGCTCTTTTTACCTCTGTTATTTACTTTTCGTATAAGGCCATCTCAGAAAAGTCTGTTCATATGTTTGTCTGAGTCCCTATCTTTTATGTCTTTGGTGTACAGGTGACACTTATTTTTATTTTTATTTGTGTTCAATTTTTTTTTTACTTGCAGCTGGAAACTTGCGACATCTAATTGTTGAGGCTTGTATTGCAAAAAATCTGCTTGATACATCAGCTTATTTATGGCCTGGCTATGTGAATACATGCAGCAATCAAATTCCTTGTAGCATTTCTAATCATGTGTCTGGCTGGTCTTCGTTGATGGAGGGATCACAGCTAACTCCTGCTTTGGTTAATGTCTTAGTTGCGACTCCAGCTTCCAGGTATTCTAATGACTCATCATTCATAGTTCATATGCTCTGTGTCCCCTTCAATCCCCTCTCAAATTTGGTTTCAGAAGGGCAAGATTTGAGGAAGGTGGTTGATTCAGGCAAATTAGATGGAGGGGTTTTTCAAATATAGTCTTTCCAAAATGCTGTTTTTACCACATGCCGCAACAATGACATGGGATATTAGCTCCTCTAGTTGTCTTGCCATTTTTTTTTTCTTCTTCTTTTGGTTGTGGTGATTTTGGGTAGAACACTGTTCATACTTTGAATTGTTGACTGCATTCATATTCCGTCAGAAAATTCATGAAAAGCCTATTTTAATTATGCTACTGACGTAGAACACTGATCATACTTCAGTAGTGTGTGTATTTTAACAATTTTGTCTGTGAGTTTTCTTTGATCTATTTTAATTAATGGTTTGAGATTTAACAATTGATTTACCTTATCATTTTTTATTCTATATAAAGGAATTTTTTTAAGGCAGTTACAGTTACAGGGAAATTATATTTACTTTTTGGGAATGTGTTTTTTCTCTTAAACTGAATATTAAGATAGGAAAATAAGTCCCCACTCCCATTTCATTCTTTATTACTCTTCTGTTTTATCTCTAGATATTGTCAAGACAAAAAGCTAGTTTATTTCTGAACAGTTTACCCTACTTCATTTTGTGTGAGCCAACACCATTC
>PYAF01001862.1:716657-742671 GCA_007407185.1 Glycine tomentella
TTTTTTTTTTTTTTTTTTTTTCTGTGACTAGAATCTGAGATTACCTGGTCATAGAGCAACAACCTTTCCGATACACCAATGCTATCCTTCATCATTTTTTCAATTTTAATTTTTTATAGAATACTAACATAGCATGAAATGTAGTCATCCTCAAAACATCCTTAAAGACACAGTCATTGGCAGGCATGTGAATGTATTTTAAGCTTTAATGTAAATTAAATATGTTGCTATTATTATAGATATATAAAAGAGTCTTTAAATATAATTTTTATAAAATATTAATGTGGTAAGTAATTTACATAAAATGCAATAAATTTGTATATAATACTAACATAGCATGAAATGTAGTCGTCCTTAATTTTCCTTCTCTTTATGTGTCACTCATAAACAGGCACTCACCGGCAAGCATATGAATGTAATCTATGCTTTATGTAAATTAAATATGTGGGTATTATAGTAATGTGTAAAAGAATCTTTAAAATTATTTATGTGGTAATAAATTACATAATATATAATAAATATGGATAATGGAAATAACATATATATACTATATAGTATGAACTGTTGCTATAGAATACTTTTCTTTAATACAGTTTGGCCAGGTTAGTTCCTAACCTATATAGGCTTTATTGCTCCCCTAGTTCCTGGATAGAGGGACTTTTTCATCTGGAAAATACTTGGAGATTCTGGTTTTTTAGATCAAATATAGATTTATGATTTAAATATACTAAATATGCATACACATTTATGGAGTCTTCGTGTAAGTGAAAATGGCAGCTATCTAATCAATGATAGTGTAGCATTATACCTGAACTACCGTATACAGATGCACCCTTCATTTCATGAAGCTAATATTAGATGCCCTTGTTTGAAAATTTATAAGTCAACTGAATTTATGCCCATGGATTTTGATGGAAGCTTAGCAGAGATTGAAAAAATATATGAAATTGCAATCAATGGTTCAGATGAAGAAAAGATATCTGCTGCTACCATTCTATGTGGGGCATCTCTGGTACGTGGTTGGAATGTACAGGTACCGTTTTTAGCTTTCCAATTTTTTCAGAGACTTCTTACTTTTTTATAGTTTTTTTAGCTTGTTTGGTTGTCTTCTGTCTCTTCTTTAATTTTGTCTCTTTATTTTTTAAGTTTACATTATCATTTTTGTTTGCAGGAGCATACCGTTCTTTTTATAACAAAATTGCTTTCACCTATAGATCCTTCTAACTACTCTGGGGCTGAAAGCCGTTTAACCAGCCAAGCTCCATTTTTAAACGTTCTTCTTATTGGAATCTCATCTATGGACTGTGTTCATATATTCTCCCTACATGGTTTGGTATGTTCTGTTTTTAATCCATGTAGTTTGACTGACATGTGTAATTGCCAAAATTTACCCTTTTTCTCTTAAAGTGAAGGTTTTATGAACCGTTTGTTTTGTAGTCTAGGAAGGCTCTATCATCAATTATGTTGTAGAGAACTTGTAGATGTTGCATGTACCTTTGATTATATGTTTTAATTTTGCCAGTTACTACAGGTTCCATTACTTGCAGCAGGACTAATGCTAATATGTGAGGTTTTTGGATCATGTGTTCCTGATTCCTCGTGGACTCTTGCAAGTGGAGAAAAACTCACTCATTGGGAGGTATTCTCTAATGCATTTACTCTTTTGCTGAGGTTCTGGAGGTTTGATCATCTACCTATTGAACAAATCAGGAGCGATCCAACAACTCCCCCATTTGGATCACTACCTAGTCCTGAATGCCTTTTATTAGTTCGAAACTGTAAATTGGCATCATTTGGAATAACAGCAAAGGATCGACAGAGGCTCAAAAGATGGCCAAAGATTTTATGTTTTTCCGTAGAACCTGTATTTATGGATTCCTTTCCAAAATTAAAGTTTTGGTATCGGAAACATCAAGAATGCATTGCTTCATTCCGCTCTGGTCTTGTGCCTGGAGGGCCTGTTAATCAAATTGTTGATGCTCTACTCGGCATGATGTTTAGGAAGGTAAGTAACGGTGCCGAGCCTTCGACACCTACTACTTCAGGAAGCAGCAGTTCATCTGGGAATGCATTGGATGATGCTTTAATGAAACTAAAAGTGCCTGCCTGGGATATCCTCGAAGCTATTCCCTTTGTGCTGGATGCTGCTCTGACAGCTTGTGCTTATGGGACACCCTCTACCCGTGAACTGGCCACAGGTATGCCTTCTTCTCTATTTTTGTCTACATAATTTTTTAACTTGTTACCTATCATATCGAGTCAGGATTATACTGAGGAACTGAGACTGATGCTTTATAATCTGAGAATGTCACGAAATCTAAGGATGTGCTACACATAGCTCTTCCAAGTGCGCAACCACTTGAAAATGCTGGATTATCATTATGAAAAATCCTATGTCCTGTTAAAAGCAGAACGCCATTTCTCGGATTTTAAGCATGTCCTAGAAACCCCATTTCGGGACTATATTATCGTAGTACTAATATGTCACTTGTTGTAAAGTGACTTTAAATTATATATATATATATATATATATATATATATATATATATAAACATTAAAAAAATTAAAATTATAACGTTTTTTTAACGTTAACAAAAGTATTATAAAAGATATAGTGTATATGCACATACATTTTATGGAAATAATAATTTATCTATGAATAAATATAGATTAGTGTAGAGTAAAAAAGCTGTAATTATCGATTATTTTTACATAAAAGCTTATAGCATAATATTTATTCTCAAATAAAATTCAAAAAGCACGGTAAGAAAGAAAATTGTTAAATTATTTCTAGAAAGTTCCACTCGGACATTTTTGGTTTTCGGAAATTTAATTCTGCAAAAAAAAATCCAAAAAGTTTTTAAAATATCCTTCCTGGATTTCAATTCTGAATCAAATGACAATTATCTTGATTAATGAGGATCAATTTTGGAATAATTATTGAAAAAATAAAAAGTGATGTAATCAGCGAAAAATGGTGTACAAAATGCAACCAACAACTTTAAAATTAAAAATTAAAAAATGCAACCACCATTTTAATCTTAAATGGAATAAAGAGTGATATATTTTAATATTGATATACCCCGGAACAATATTGATAGTGAAACATATATTTGGGAAATTTGCACTGGGTTGTATTGTAATACTGATTTTTCAAACTTTGTTTGGTACGCTTCTTGCTGTGTAATTTGATTTTCACGTTCTTTTTTTATTCCTCAGGTCTCAAAGATCTAGCCGATTTTCTTCCAGCTTCTTTGGTTACCATTGCAAGCTACTTTTCAGCTGAAGTTACACGGGGCATATGGAAGCCATCTTTTATGAATGGAACTGACTGGCCTAGCGCTGCTGCAAATCTACTTGTTGAGCAACAGATAAAGAAAATCTTAGCAGCCACAGGTGTCAATGTCCCAAGCCTTGATATAGGTAAATTGGTCTTAGTCTCTTATTTTATATTCTTTTGGATTTTGTTAAAATATTAAGGAGAAATCAAACATTAAAAAAGCATTTAATCAACATTATTATATTGCAAATACACACAAAAAAAAAAAAAAAGTAATGGGAAACATTACCTGTTTGCAACAGGAAATCCTTAAAAGACATTGTTACAAAGATCCATAATCTCTCTAGAGAGTTGGTCAGGACGAATTATATTAATCAACTTGCTGTATGGTTGACCAGTGAATATTCTCTCAGTGCGTGCAGGCGTTTATTTTTGTGGTGGATAAAATTTATCATATTTTTGGATCTTTATAAGCATTAAGTACCTTCAAATGATATTTAAAACTTATTAAACACTTCCAATTACTCAAGAAAAGTAAGTAATAATTTTTTTTAATACAACGGATGCTTTGTTTTTCAGTAAAAGTTTTCTACTTTTATTTCGTTAACCAGTGTTCTAGGAGGGCTTGATAGCATTTGCATTAATATTATGGTATGTGGAAACAAAAGGTTCATTATTTTGACAGTATTTTGAATTCCATGTAGATGGGAATTCTCCAGCTATACTTCCTTTGCCTTTGGCAGCTTTTGTAAGCCTCACATTAACATATAAACTCGACAAGGCCACTGAGCCATTCCTTGCACTGATTGCCCCTGCTATGAGTGCCCTTGCTTCTGGTTGTCCCTGGCCCTCCTTGCCCATTGTGACCTCTCTGTGGATCCAGAAGGTGAAGCGTTGGAGTAACTACTTTGTGCTATCTGCTTCCAGCACTGTTTTCCACCACAACAAGGATGCTATAGTTCAACTACTAAAAAGTTGCTTCACATCCACCCTTGGGCTAGGTTATGGCAGCATTTATAATAACGGCGGTGTCAGTGCCCTCCTTGGTGATGGTTTTGTTTCCCAAATATCCGATGGGATCTCTCCAGTGGCTCCAGGAATTCTTTACATAAGAGTGTACCGGTCTATTGGAGATACCACCTTATTGATTGAAGAAATTGTGCCTATTTTAATGCTTTCAGTTACAGACATTGCAAGTGGTGATTTGATGCACAAGGGGGTTGTAAGGAAACCAAAGGAAACCAAGTTTGGGATAAAATATGGCCAAGTTTCTCTTGCCAGATCCATGGCACGTGTCAAGCATGCCGCTCTACTCGGGGCTTCATTGGTTTGGATATCAGGGGGACAAAAGTTGATTCAATATTTGATAAGGGAGACTCTGCCTTCCTGGTTTTTATCAACTACCATGTTCGAGCAAGATGGCGGAAAATCTGGAGTTATGGTTGCTAAGCTCAAAGGTTATGCACTGGCATTTTTTGTTTTTCTTAGTGCAGCATTTGCCTGGGGTATTGACAATTCGCATTCACCAAAACAACGGGCAGAGGTTGTTGGCTTGCATTTGGAATTTCTTGCAAGCGCCCTGAACAGGAACAGAGCAATGTTTTGTCATTGTACTACTTGGAAAGCCTATGTGTCAGGGTTAGTGAGCTTGATAGTGGGTCAAGCTCCATCATGGGTTCGGGAAGTCGATGCTGATTTGTTGAAGAGACTGAGCTGGGGATTAAGACAGATGGATGAACACATGTTGGCTCTTCGCCTTTTGGAAATTGGAGGAATAGGTGTCATGGGTGCAGCAGCTGAAATGATAATTGGATTTGAACATAGATCTTAAATCTATCTGAACTTTCCAATACTATAACGTTTCATTAATTCATTGATTCGTTAAACATTTGGGCTTTCTCTTCAGTGTAAAGGATGTTGGTTTAGTATGTTTCTTCAATTAGTAGTTACTTCGACCAAATAGACTAGAAAGATTGTCAAACTAATCTGTAGTTAGACTAGAAAGATTGGTCAGATTGACTATCATATCTACCAAAATAGAAAATGCAAACAAGATCTTTGCAATGAATTCGTCTACATGCTTTTTTACATTTCATTACACTTCTGGTCATATGGCTGTCATATTAGTGGTCAGATGTCGGTTTTTCTTCAAGTTGTCCGTATCAATATTTTATTAGTGTAATTAATACTTCGTGGATGATGAAAACTTGTATTTGTATACATCATAAGCACATGCACGCAACTTCATTGCCCTAATCCACTAATTATTAGTCTACAATCTTGACTGGTGGTGTAAGCATCAAAAAGACCATTTCGAGCGCCCCCTGAACCTGATGAAAATCCGTTAAGGATGGACTTTACAGGGGAGGTGAATGCATCACTGCAAGAGATTAATTCAGAACCGTGCAAGTCACTAGGGAAGAGATATACTAACAATACTCTCTCATACTGTTTATTATTTGCTAAAACTTGTTTAAAATCACAATTTTGCAAGTCTCACTTCCTATTCAAGAGTCTCACTTATGATTTTGTAGTTTCTAATAAAATTTAATTAATAGTAGAAGGAATATATTACAGAATTTGTTGCTAGCACTCCTTTCCAAGCATATCATGGATTGATCTACAGTATTTTTTACCTTAAAATTTAATAAACCAAACACTGAATTAAATGGATAAGAGGAAAAAAATTCTGAAGAGACCTTGTCTTTAGAATCATAAGGATATATTTTGTTCTGAAATTAATACTATATATTAACACAAATAATTCAATTTCAAAAATATAGATAACCCATCTCTGAGCATAAGAAATCACTACAATGAAACTGTATATATACAGGATTCCAGCAGACACTGCCTGGTATACATTCTCACCAATTTATTATTATATCACTGTAATTATTAATTAATCAACACAAACTGTAACAGGCCAACATTACTTGCAATGACAAAAAATTTATAAAGGTTGAGGGAAGTCGTGGATTGGGGAAAGTATTTCTTTTAAATGGTACTATTATTTGCCTCAAACAAAGTGCAGCTGTAAGACTTCATTCGATAAGTAAACAAACCTGCTGTCTGCTCAGGAACAACTTCACTGGCCGAGAAAAAGCCAGGAAATGGAAGAGCCGTGTCAACTAAACGGTACCATGACATTCCTTCTGGAGGCAAGGGTAAAACTGCAGTTGCTGGATGACCAGCTGCATTGAAAGCAATAAATAGATCCCCGGATACATCAGAAGATACAGAGCTCTCTAGAAACTCCTTCTCTTCCGCCTTCAAAGCCATGGCCAGGAACTTGCAGGATAGGTCTTCCCATCTTGGTGGAGCCCCATCACTTCCATACCATTCAATGTTTTCTTCTTTTAAGAAGCTCCTCCTCTGAAGAAGATCACTTCTCCTCCTTCTCAATGAACTTAAAAAGAAAATGAATTGTGAGGTTTGTTTACCGAACCCTGTTTTCAAAGCACTCCAACTGAAAGGCTTTATATCATCATATGCAGTAGAACCACCAGAAGACTGGCCACATTCATCTCCCATGTTCAGAACAGGTACTCCTAATGACACAAACAAGATGAAGAGGAAATTACGGATTTGCTTGAGTCGTCTTTCAAGGATAGTAGTGTTGTTTGTAGGTCCTTCTTCTCCACAATTCCAACTTAATTCATCTGTACTGCTGAAGCTAACTAAGTCCACAAGAGAAACTCCAAAATTCCTGGCAATGTAATTAAAAGAGAATGCGGGACCTCGTCTACCAGAAAATATGTCCCCACTCCCGCAAAGTCTTGTTGCAAGGTCGCTAAGAAGATTTTCACCCCTTAAAAAGTTCCTCACGTCCTTACAAAAATTTGTATTTATTTCAGCCCATCTCATCCAATGAGGAAAGCGAATTTCCTTTGCTACCATGCCATGGGGATCCCAAGAATCTGCAATGATTTTAGTCTTGGAGAGTACTGGGTCGAAAGCTATTGCTTCAACTAATGGAGGTCTAGTCAAGTACTCCCCATGAAATCCTCTCAGCAGGTGTGAAGCATTTAAGAAAGAGAAGCCATCAATGTGAAACTCAGTCACCCAATGCCGAAGACTATCCAGAATCAAACTTTGCACTATAGGATAGTTACAGTTCAGAGCACTCTGCACCTTCAAACCACCAATTCCATTTGCATAATAGTAGGTCGAGTCGTCAATTCCCTGTAGAGCACCCATCTCAGCGGTATTGGAGAAAACAACTTCCACAAGAACTTCTATCCCATTGGCATGCATAGTTTTAACCATCTCTTTCATAGAGGCAATAGCAGATACAGGACCACCAGATGGCCCATAAATGTGCATCAGAGAGAAAAAGTGGCTAGGAAAATATGGTCCCTTTTTCTCATCAGACGTGAAAACTGGCTCCAGCAGAACGGCATTCACTCCTAGATCTTTAAAATGCTGAACCTTCTTAGCCAAACCAGTAAATGTCCCAGCTAAACCACTCGGAAGTTGGCTGGACTTGTGCTGCGTAAAGCGCTTCACATTCAACCTATAAACCACCAGTTTCTCCATGGACAAATCCAGATGAGGATCACCACCCCAATCAAAATCAGGTTCCTTCCCCAACCATCCAAGATTCTTCACCAATCCAACACCATCAGGATAAGAATTCCCAACAATCTTAGCATACGGATCCAAAACAACGTGCTCAGCAAACCCATCATCCTTGTTCTTCTTAAGAACACCCCCTCTGCAGCGATAACCATAGCTCACGAAACCCTTGGCACTCTCGAAGGAGACATGCCAGATATCACCTGTCCTATTCACATAAGGATCCAAATCAAGCTCCAAAGCAGGCTTCTCCACGCCACTCTCATCATACAAGCACAAAACCACACTCTCAGCACGTCTCGAGAAAATAGCAAAATTCACAGACCCATCAGGAAAACAAAAGAGCCCCAAAGGACCCGGGTACCCCGGAAGCAACCCAACTGGCACGCAAAAATTCGTTCCCCTATGGCTTCTGATCTCGATCCCTGCATCCAAAGACGACATTAAGAAAAACGACAAGTACAAAGGAACATGCTTTGCATCAAATTCCAATTCAACTGCAAACTTTCCATCAGAATTTTGCACCAAGGGACTAACATTCATCCCCGCCGCCACATTTTCACTCAAAACTATCGTATCCTGATCCACAAAACACGATGAATCACTTCTATACACACCCCAACACAACAAAAGCGTTTCACCAACTCTACCACTTATATCCAACGATGAAATCTCAATGTAAACAAAATACCTATCTTTTCTCTTTGTGACATAAACTTTCACCAACCCGCCACCAGTTTCAGTCCTAAACAAATACGCCGATGACCCTTTTAGATATTCGGGTCGGGTCAAGGTTCCGAGTTGCTGCTCCGTTTCTTCAATGGACAAGCGTGACGTGGCATATAATTTTGAAGAAGTGGAGTTCCGAGAAAAGGGGAAAACGGGGTTTTGCAATCCAAGTTGGTGCCAAAGGTGCTTCCTTTGGATAAAGGGTTTGTGAAAACAAGAGAATTTGGGTTTGCTGTGGTGATTCCGAGGAATCACTGATGATGAGAAGCGCGGGGCGAGACTTGTCATTGAGAAGATGAAGCTGAAGCTGAATCTGAGGAAGGAAACTCGGTGGTTGCTAATTAGAGCATTGCATTTTTTGAATTTGGAACAGACATTACATGTATTAGAGTTAAGGTTTGAGTGATGGAAACTTATGATGTTTCGATCTGAGAGCGAAGAGTAACTGAAAGAAGGAACAATAAGGCAACGATTACGGTGAAGGCAGTGGCATGGCACAATGGTGATGCTTCTCTTGTTGCCGTCAGATATGTGAATGCTGTAATGAACGGTTGAGATGTTTGACGGGCAACTGGTTATTCCTGTTGGAGTGGATTTGCTAATACTGGATTAAAAATTGCAGTTTGATCCTTCCGTTTGATTGGTCTGTTACCTTTTTATTAACCAATATTTACTCATTTCAGAATTTAATATTGGTTTAATTGCACGTTTAGTTTTATCACTCAGCTATCATCATTTCACATCATTCAAAAAATAAATTCCGCATATTTTACAATTTTTACACATTTTACAAATTCGTGAAATGAGTAACGACATGTTGATGTATCCCTCTTAAGAAGAAAAAAAGGAACGTTTTGTTACTAATTTTTGTAAAACAATGGTATTTTAATCCAAAGGATTAATGACAATAAAATATAAAATATCTTAAATTATAACTTGTCAATTATTTAGTTTAAAGTTACATTCTATCACGTGACTTACCTGATAACATGTATTTAGATATCAAATTATTAATAATTGGTTAAATTTAAGAACTTAGATGAAACAAATTGTAAGTTCACGTAGTTTTAAAAAAAGATTGTAAAATATAAAGAGTAAATGAATCACAATTTCAAAGATTAATTTAGTCATTTATTTTTAAGTTAATAGTGTGAAAAGTTTACTTTGTTAATTTAATAAAAAAAATATGATAAGTATAACTTTTTAAGTAGTTATTGTTAATTTTACACCGTTTTAACTTTTTTATATATTGTACATTCAATTGTAGTTGCTTGACTATTGATAAAAAAATTATATTCAACAAAAAAAAAAAAAATTATTGATATCTTGAACTATCCTCTTGGGTGCATGCGTTTGGTTGACTAGGCAGGAAGTGAGGGGGTAGATAAATCTGATAGAGGCCACAGATTATAGACTAAAAGAGGCACAATACCATAACAGATCTCTTTGAGCTTTGGGAGATGTCATTGCTTTCCTTAACAAATGATCTTTCTTTCTTTGGATTATACACGATGAGAATGCTTTTATTATGGTGTGGCAATAATAAATAAAATATACTATCTTTATGAACAAAAGTGCAGGGAAGAAAGGTCAGTAGAATACAAGCAAGACCCTATAGTTTATTCTTACCAGATTTGAATCCCAAGCTGTTGAACGTCACAGTAAACTTTAGAAGACTTTATTTGCTATGATAAAAATTTCAGACCCTTATAATCTAAGATACTTTGAGGATTTCTTTGCAAAACGAATTACTTCCAAAACCTGTAATAACAGGTCAACTATTATTCACTGTCAGTGTACTATTTTATCTGGATTTCATATAGCCTAACCCAGCCAAAAATAATTGAAGATGAAGGGGAATGAGATAAGAGATGGTGTGTCTGACTTGTGCTAATTAACATAATCATTCAAGGGACCCGAGGGCGCATTTTGTATGCGCTTTTGAAGAAAGAAAGGATACGTCTTTGCTGTGTTCTATCAACTCTCACTCCTCACCGTTGGGTTCCCTATCAAAAATGATTTTAGGTTGAAACAATTTTCAGAAACAAACATCTCTTAAATAATTTTTCAATGCTTGATTCATTCTATCTATTAAAGAATTTTGTCATGTGGAAAGTGTACAAGACTAAAAGCACAACCAAATGATCCAAACACTTGTGCAATAAATTGATATAAAAAGTGGTGTAAAAATTGACAAGAAATGCAGGGTAAAAAACTCTATAAAGATACATTTATTTCTGAAGTGTATATAATTCTCAAAACTCTTTGTTCCTGTCACAAATGAATCGAATACTTATACTTATGTCGAAGGATCTTCTATTGTGTCGAGGGGTCTCACTAATGGCTCCTTATTGATATCTCTGGTGCATGCAAATCTAAGAGAGCAGGGTGAGGGGGAGAGTTACCTGCAAAAGGCACTCTGATTCTCAAGTAAGGATTTGACTCAAAGTTTTAGATGATATCTAGTGAATGCTTAAGAATAAACCAGTCCTCTTAACTGGGGGCTTTTCCCTTTATATACTGACCTTACTGGACCCTGGGTCTATGGGTTTGCATGTTCGGATTACCAGTTAGGTAATACGCCTCTTAATCCTACTTAGGTAATTCTAACCAAGTAATTATTCTCAATCTGATTTTTTGATGATAATCACGACCGAATGGTATTTGTTACTTGCATATGTTGAAGGCTGAGGCATTGTACAAAATATGTGGGTATATGGTCGAGAGGGTTCTTGCCTTCATAGGGTATGTCGCATCAGGAGTCTTCTCGTACTGATCGGATACTTATCCACTATACTAGTCCCCCAAACCCTTTTTGCCCTCGGCCAAAAAGAAGGGCTTTACTCATCGTGCCAGAGCGGTTACGATCTTCTTTTATGATGGTTATGCTCTTTAAATGACACAATGTAACCGTTACATCGTGGATGTCACAATTACATCGCACATCTCTTCATCTTCCCACGTTGGCCATCAGAACATCTTGCAATCTCATCCATAAATTTATCCTGATCAAACGTGGGGAGAGGTTGTTGGTTGGGTCTCTTCGTAGGCCCAACTCCTATAAATAAGGGGGTTTCCATATTCACTTTTTACCTCTTATATTTACTCCTTGCTCTCAACCTAGTAGTGTTGTGAGCTAATTCTTTTTCAAGTATGTAATAATGATTCCAATTGAAGGTTCTTTGTCAAGGGAGTTGGTTGGTAACAGGTCCGAGGTTCGTGGGCACAATGAAGAAGTTTTTGAAGTATTGTGTGATTCTCACTCCTCGAGGTCGAACTTTTCGAGTTCAATTGACCATTCAGCCATTGATGGGTCTAGTGACTTTTTGGCATTTTTGAGCGGGTTGCCGAAAAAAGTGGGTGAGAATGTTGCGGCTCCGGTGGCGGTTGCTGCTATAGAGACGGGGACTTCCATGAGAGCTATGTTGAAAGACAAGTGGTCACCTCCCCCTGTCACGCTTCCCGGGTATAGTGGGTTGATAGAGAGGTAGGTACCTACTTCTCTAGATATAACAACAAGTCCGACCTGCTTAACTTTTTGAGTTGGTTGCCGATTAGTACCATAATAGAAGCGGAGCTTTGTCTGATCACTCTCCACATTGTCCGATCGGATGCCGCTCCACATGCGAAGTTCATGTTTATGAACTGAGAAGGGATGAACATGGATTTCTTTTACATGTGTGATTGCTTATTTTGAGATCTGCATGTAAGGGTCCTGTTTAATGACTTCACCATGGGTGTGCTTTGTATCCTGAACGGGGCCCCTATGCAACTTCATCCGAATGGGTGGGCCGCCATGCAAGAGTTTCGTGCACTCTGCTTTTATAGCCTTGTGCCAACAACGCCTGGAGTCTTCTTGCACTATTTTTGAAGTCATCCTCAAGACAAAGCTCGGTGGATATTGTTGATCCGGATATCGAAGCATCCTCTCTTTCGCCTCTTCATTTCTTCTTACAAGAATTTCAAATCTGGTTATTTTAAAGTAACAATAAGACAGGTCGCCAGGAAGAATTTTTTCTACGACTTGGCGGGTAACCCTTTGTTTCCCTTCTATTGGGAACAATGCCCTCACTGTTACGATAAGTATCCAAAGGAGGAGTCGACGAACGTCGAGACCTCAAGTTCCTTGAAATGCTCCCTCAGCAACTGCTTGCTCATCCTCTTGTGTCACTTCTGCAATCTTCGGATCTTGTCCGAGATGCTGACGATTAGTTCTTTTTGGTTGTGCGCTAATTTCTTGCTCTAACTTGTGAATTTATCACTTGTGCTATTTTGTAGGAATCATGACTCAAGTCGACGTCGACATGAACGCCTTTTGTTTGGCTCGTAGAAACCAAATTGTTGTCGGTGAAGGTCATTCTCTGAATCCTCCTTTCAACCAAACACCAAGGCCACGTGATGCACCGACTGATTGGTGCCTCCTCACATGAAAGATCCTAAGGGGAACCAAACACACAAAAAGCAGAGTCATTGTTAACATCAAAGCGACTCACGGGAACCTTCTGGGCACCGGCAAGGTACCTCTCAGGATAAAAGACTTAAGTGACAGTTTCTTGAATTCTAGTCTGCCACTGCTGCCACCTTGGCCAACCTATCGACAATGACCAACCAGGGTTTTTTTGTTAAGGATTTCCAATCGTATCGTCTCATCAACCCGATAATGATCTTTGACCATGGTCGGCAAGTTTTGACTAAGGGTGCGATGCCGCCAAATGGGCTTCATTCTAGGTCTTTCTTTCTAGGGATTTGGATGTGGCTCAGCATCTCCAAGGGTCCTCGAATGTCGATGCCTTGAAGGACCAGCTACTGAAGGCTAAGGACTTTCTGAACTCGGCGCTTCAAGCTAACATGAAATTGGTCGGGGACAACAAGAACTTGGAAGACCGAGTGCTTGTGCTGATCACTGAGGGGAAAGGGTTGGAGACGCGTGTTGTTAATGCAAAGGCCTGGGTAGGGTCTCGGGTCGTTGGGCTTGTATGACTATGGTTTATGGACAAACTCCTTTAGATGGCCAAGTTTGATGAGTTCTTTTATTTTGTCTTTCAAGGCACTGCATTCTTTCATCAAGTGATTGGGATTGCAATGATATCAACAATGTTTTGAGTAGTTTGCTTTCGATGGGGTGTTGGCTCTCTTTGGCATGGTCAAAATGTCCACAGCCAAGGCCTAATCCATGACATGAGATCTACTGGCGGTAAGGGGAGTGTAGTGAGCATAACACGGTTCTCGGGGTGGTCGATCCCTTCTCTCGTTGTCGCGAGCTTTGTTGGAGTAGGGCCTATCATTATCTTTTTTGGTCGTCACAACATCAGCCCATACTTGGTTCTGGTACTCGGCCAACTCCTCCATCTGAATGTACTTAGTCGCTCTCATCCGAAGTTTGTCAAGGTCAGATGCTAGTTTTTTGCATAGGCTATTCACAAAAGCTCCCAACCTTAATGTTGTTATCAAACGGTGCATAGCCACTGCTGGGTCAAGGTTTCGGATATTCAACACAACTTTTCTGAAACGTTCCATGAAGGTTCACAATGGTTCCATCTTCTCATGTTAGATGTTGACGAGGGCCACAGATGTCAGGTGGTGAGGTCGGCTAATGGCGAACTGTGTGCCGAAACAAGCCATCAAGGTGTCAAACGAATCCACGGAGTTAAAGGGGAGTCGCGTGAACCAATGAAGGGTCTACCCCTTCGTCTGTTGTGTAGAGGCTTACCTAGGTGATGTATAGGTCCAGGTGTTTGTCTGGGTCTGTGGTACCATCATATTTTTCAATGGTCAAGTTTTTCCAGTTGGAGGGGAGAGACGCCTCCATGATGCTAGGGACAAAGGGGTTCTTGAATTGCAACAACTGCCTTCTGAAGGTGTTGAGGGATGGGGGAACAATGCCCAGACGCACACTTAAATTGGTAGCTTTGGGTAAGCCGATTGCGGCTTGGTTAGCCTCAGGCCGTCACAACCTGTGAGCTTCCCGTGGATGGGCATTCTCATGCTGAAGGGCAACGACTTCTTCGACGTGATGCTTTTGCATTTCCGAGACCTAAGCTTGTAACCTCCACACTATTGAAGACAAGTTGGTCTAGTCCTCCACATAAACCTCTCAGTTCCGCTGATTTGTTGATTTCTCCTTGCTGCTGTATTCGTTCTAGTTCTCGTTATTGCCATAATCTCTTGGGTCGAGATATATCTTACTCGGCCCCACGGTGGACACCAAAATGTTCCTGTCACAAATGGACCAAACACTTATCGTTATACTAAGGGATCTCATTGATGGCTCCTTGCCAATATCTCCAATGCGTGCGAATCCGAGAGAGTAGGGGTTACCTGCTAAAGGCACTCTGATGATCAAGTAAGGATTCGGCTCAAAGTTGTAGATGATATCTAGTGAATGCTTAAGAATGAATCAGACCTCTTACCTAGGAGGCTCTCCTTATTGGGTCTTGGGTCTATGGACCTGCATGTTCTTATTACCAGTTAGGTAATACGTCTCTTAATCCTACTTAGGTACTTCTAACCAAGTAATTATCCTTAATCGGGTTTATTGACGATAATCATGGCCAATGGTATTTGTCACTTGCATATGTTGAAGGCCAAGACGTTGTGCAAAACATGTGGGTATATGGCTGAGAGGGTACTCAACTTCATAGAGTATGTCGCATCAATGGTCTTCTAGTCCTAACCGGATACTTATCCGGTATATTCCTTTTTTGAAGAAAAAAAAAATCGCTAAAAGTTATTTTCATCCAGGAGAGTTGTTTCTGTTTTATTTGCTCAAATGTATACATATTTTTCACTAACTGTATATATTGAACAGTTTTTTCTACATTAATTACCAGACAAAGCATACATGTATATATACAACAAGTAACATTTTTCGAAGGCTATTGAGAGCAACAGAATGTCACTTAAGCCTTTCTGAAAGGTAAGAACGTTGCAATTGGTTTTTGGAATTCTGCTTGCTGGCATCTCACAATTTCAACTAAAAATAGCTGACTCATTCAAATGATTAATCACTCCAATCCATGGTCTTTCCTTGGAATCTCAAATGGCAACTGTACCTTAGCAACTGCCGGTTTCACTATCAGATTCTGGCTTGCTACCCCGACGAGAAGCTCTCGTTGTCTGAATAAGTGGATTGTCCTCTTCATCATCAATGATTGCTGGTTTTTCAAAATCATCGCCCTTAAAACTTGGGTGCACGTAAGCATCCTGAAGATAAATTCTCAGGTTTAAGTTTGGCTCTACAGCCCGCTCAAGTGTATCCTTCACCATTGCTTCCTGTCAAATCTCGTATATGTCAGCTAATACAGGATCACCATTAATATTTGTCTCCCAAAACTCAATCTACTTAGACCGATATACATAAACACTTGTAAGAAAAGAAAAGAAAAAGATAAAATGCATTGAACTTCTCCACAAACTAAAACAATTTATTTCAGAAAAGTTAAATAAGAAGAGCTTCTATAATGTGCATAAGTTGATTTTAGTTTATAATTTCAATTTATTTTACCTTTTCATTTTCTTATAAGTATTTATGAAGAAGTTCATCCAAACAAATTACTAATTTAGTTACTCTAACAATAGATATCTCCCGAACCACATGTATATGCATACTTATAATCGCTTAACCAACCTCTAGTGGAAATTTTACAAATGCAGATTCAAAGCGACCTTTGCAGTATCTGTGGAACCAGAATGTCAAGATGGGTTGTGCAATAAGCACTAGCGTCGACTTATCTGTACCTCTTGTACTTAACAAACCCATCAGAAGAATTTGAGATATAATCAAGCCCAAAATTACTCGACCGTGGATATCTGGCCAAAACGATCCTCCACTCTCATATTGCTGGTTATACACATTGATAATCTTGGGACAAGAAAAAGAAACCAATATTAAGCATTACAAGAAACATGATGATGTTTACTCAAATGTTTGCGTAGCAAAAAGAGGTGTAATGCAATGTGAGTAGGTGAAGCAATCAAACATCAGTTCAATAGAATTTTTCATCTTATTATTTCTTTGGCTTGTTTAGATATGCAATTATACATAAAAAGAAGTACTAATAATATATTTTCTAACAGTCTTTTGATGTTACTTTCTATTATTGACTTATATTTATTACAAATCACAAAAAACTTGTGGATCTCATTTCTTATTTAATGAAATCTATTTGTGATTTAGTAATTTTAATAAAATTTAACCAATAATAAAGTGTGTTAGAAGGAATGTGTTACAGAATATGTTGCTAGCACTCAGTATAACTACAAGAGACAAAGTATTGCAGCACACTCTATGCATAGCTCACCTGGTGCCTAAAGATCATGTAGGCAAAAGCAAAGAATACTACAATGAAGGGGAGAAGAAAAGGTGTGACTGGAGCATACACATGCCCCAACATGAAATATAACTGGATGCGAGGTTCAGATGTGGCAAATTCCAAGCTACCAGGATCCATAGCATTCTGTCGGTCTTGTTCTGTCTTCACCAAGAATGTGTTTTTCATGTGGAACGTAATCAACGGAGCTAACCTGAGGATCTCTGCAGCTATTCCAGCCCAACCGTCAATCATTATGTATGTGATGAAGAATGTGGCTTTCATGGGGATTGTACTGCCAACAGTTTTTGTGAACCTGCAAATTCATACTCCATGTCAGTTGCTGCCAATCTGGGTACCCAAATAAAAGCCATCTAAACTCAACAAGCTCAGAGCGTACTCTGTAGAGGGCTCATTAATAAACTGCTCAAGTTGCTGAAATGCTGTTCCTGTTATAACACTCCCAAGGAACACATTGACGAGAACAAACAAGTAATATTTGGAAGCTGACCTCCGATCCAAACCTGAAAGCGAAGTAAAACCTTCCATTTTGGACATCGTCATAAGAATTTTTGGAAGCATTATTAGAAATATCTTTAATGCTAGCCCTGGCAGAAAGCCTTGAATAACAGACTTGATAGATGGCCTGCAACGAGTAACTCAGTGCATGAAACCAAACCCATTACGGAAAGGAATGACACTTTTGAAGACACAAAACATTGCATAGTAAAGAGGAAAAAACTCGGATGCAGTTTTCTAAGTGCTTTTAGTGTTGTTCTTCAGTAAGAATTGGAGTTTTAAACTTTTATCATTAAACGTTAGTAAGGAGTACGGAGGTGAAACTTCAATTTTGATTGAAAACAACACCAAAAATACTTAATCTAAAATTTGACCAAGTTGGAAAAAAACTTCAAATGGAGTTCACGAGTTGTTTTTGGTGTTGTTCTTCAATTAGAATTAGAATTTTACCTCGGACTAATCCATGGAATAAAGGTTTCATAGCTCTCAGCAAGGATTACTGAGGTGAAACTTTATTCTGGGTAGAAGACAGCACCAAAAGTACTTATGAATTTGGATCTATGTTTTATCCTAGTAAAGATTGAAAATGAAATCAGTAAATATATTTAGGATTTTGTTAACCAGTACCACTGGTTAAGAAATTAAAAGGATAAAGGTTTTAATACAAATCATACGAAAATGCATTTAAAAATTATAAGGGACAAACTTCTTTATGCATTTCTATAAAATAATTTCTCGTTTTACTTCATTATATATAACTTCAAATATATATACACCTTCATTATATATGTCAATAAAAAATTAAAATTATTTTATATTATTAGTGTATAATCTTTTATCTATCTATGTATTTGTCTGTCTATCTATATATATACCCCTTATTAATTAAAAAGGTTATATAAATAATCTGGAAATACAATATTGTTATATTTCTACTACTGAAAACCACTATAATTAAACAGCCTGCCGTATGAATTGCTGCATTTCTCTCTCTGCATTCAATTTTACTTATAGCTCAGCCACATTTCTACATCTTGACAGATTAGTAAAAAGATTGATTTCATGACTTTTAGGGAAAGTATAAAAGTTTGATTCAAAAAAGGGGGGGTGGGGCGGGAGAGATCATCGATGAAAATTAGTATACTAATTAGCTGTTATGCTTTACCAAAAAACAAATTAGCTGATATGAGATTGAGACCTCTTACTTTTCAATTATTGGCTTCAAGAAAGGAAGGACCTTCTCAATTGCCTCAATGTTGGCCAGAGATTGGACCAATGCGATTGGTATCATAAAGCAAAAAGTTAGGAAAAATAAAGCAACTGTCATGAGCAATCTTCGCATGTTGAGGTCAAAATATGGAATGGCAAGATTTTCCCAAAAGACATCCCGAGGCTCAGGAGCCCATTCTGTGAGCCAAATAGTAGGATTTTTAGTTTGTTGAGTTTGAGCACACACAGCTGCAGCCCATCGTGTTTTGAATGAAACAAAAGCTGCAGGAATAACAGCATTCGGATTGTTTATGATATTTTCTCTTTCTTCGGCTTCCTGTTTGAAATGAACACTAAGAAATTAATCCCCGTATGAACATGTTTTAAGCAGACAGACACAAATAAAAGCAATGGAATATTAAGCCAGTTTTAACAGTTGCCTCTAATCTGTTTTCACAGACTATTGATATCATGACTAACTATCCTTTTATTCTTCTTTTCTTTTTTTCCTCTAGCAGCCTTACATACATTGCCCTATTGTCATAAGATGAATCTTTGCAATCAATATTGATATCAAGGAAACTATTTCAAGTAGCCATCATTACTCATTCCTGAGATTATAATAAACTAATAAACTAATCATATGTTCAGTTTATGAGTAACTGCAAGAAAAAAAATGAAACCATACATGCCATTAACAACTTGTACATGTAGCACTAGGAGTTGGCCAACCTAATTAGTGACATAAACCTAAGGATAATAATCAATAACGAGAACAACCTAATTAGCATGTGAAACAAAGAGCAGAGAATGAAGAGAAAAGTCCAAAATGTTCTGAAGTCCCCTGACTGAACTATTAAAAACATAGTCCATTATCTCCACAGAATATAACAATGATATCCAATTAGCATAATTTGATTACTTCAACATATTATAAAATTAAGTGATAAGAGTTGGCAAAATGACTGGATGACAAAATCTGTAAAGAAATAGTTACAATTACAAAAAAGGATAAGGGTGACATTGACATATCCATTGTCTAATTTGATCAGTACTTACTTGTTTGCTCAAATTATCAATTATTGCAGTATAATGATCAATAGCATCAACTTTATTCCCCAAGAAACCCAGGAAACCTGTCTATAGATAAGAAATCAAATTGTGAAACATAAAAGGTTATTAGTTGATATCACCAATTATGGCTATTCTTGTGAAAAAGAAAATGCTAAAAGGAGGTCTCTTCTTCTGAAATTAGAAAAAAGTAATTTGATAGTATATCATGAAAAGAAAGCTACCCAAGTAGTTGGCCTCTTGGAAGGATTTCTTTCGTATTTGTTTTGGTAGTAAACAAGCCAGTTTATTAATTTCTTCTTCTCTGCAGCTATGCATGCAAGCTTGTTCGCATTATAAACAACCTACCAATAATTCATAACAAATTATTCTTGTTACACTAGATAAAAACCCAAAAGTAATACAAATTCACGATTCATAATAGAAGGTCCTCAATCAGTTGAATTGAACCTCAGTAAATCACAAATCCTAAGACGAAGGCCATTGTGTTAAAATGTTGGGTTTCATCCAAATTCTTATCTGAATGATTATTGAAGGTTTCCCACTTTTAAGTTGTAACTTGTAACGGAGTTATAAGGTTGGCTTGGTAGTTAAAGGGAGAAAAGGGAGAGAGAGACATCGTGGGTTTGAATCCCTTCAACTAACAAAACTAACAAGCTAACAACTAATATTTACCGATCCAAAAAAAAAAAAAAAAAAGTGGTAACTTGCAATCATATATCAAGATAAGTGAAACATATGTTTTTTAATTGGAAAACTGGTGGTAGGATAGTTCTTATCCTGGTACAGAAAATGTGGGATTTGTTATTGTTCCTTATGTATCAAAGTATTGTAGCTGAATGAGGATGAGAATGAGAATTAGGGACAACATATTCTGAATAATGTTGGAGGAGGGTTTGCAACCTCGTCCATAAAAGTTGCATGGACATAAGGTTTGTAGCTTTGGCTATGAAATTGTAATATCAGTGTGGATGAGGATTTGTAAATTTATCCAGGAAAATGTTGTACTAGTAATGGGCAAGTATGTCTCTTATTCAAGGATATGGACATGTTAGAAAAAATCAGGTTAAATTTTGAGTATTTATGATGTGTTATTGCATAAACTTACCTTCCTCGGACCCAGGTAGCCCTTCATGAGGGTTTGTTTGTTGTGTAAGCACAAGAAGGGGAAGTGGTACGTAATTCCCGACACAAACAACTAAAAACAGTATACAATTTTTACATGGTTGAAAGATTATTCGTAATTGCTATTAAGTAACATACCTGATGCATCAGATAGTGATCCGGATGGTTGACGCAAAAAAAATGTTCGATGTGCTCACTGACTGATTCATCGGGATCTGGGGGAACATTCCTTACCAGGACCTGTGAAAAAATCCAAGTGGTTATTACGAAACAATATTCAGCTTGCTACAGAACAGGTGGAAATTGGCTGCAACTACTAGCTCAATTCTTCCAATATCTAGAAGAAAAAATGCAAATATACAAAAGATAAATGAAAGCCGCAACCTAAAACTCTCTTGGACAACATAGAAGACAACTAGACAAGCATCTGAAAAAGATAGTTTTGCCAGCAAGTCTCCTAAAAATACTAAAATACCGATACTTACTTTCTGATTATCAATATCTTATCAAGCAAATACAAGCTGAAAGGCTATATCGGATTTAATTGTAGAATGCATGGCAGACTAGAAATCCCAACCAGTTACTCATCCCCATGCATGCACATGGGCTGCTGGTATATGCAGCCACGGGCACACACCCTATCATAGTCATAGATATTCCGAATTTTTTTCAATATTTTACATGGATGCAACAGATCCGAAATTTTAACTAAATTCCCTCCTTTGAATTACAAGATAAAACACATTCAGCCAAATGTTTGATTCACCAATCCAGGGGTATTTGAGGGAAATCATAACAGGTAAAAGAAATATCATGGTAATTGGTAAGTCAGCCACAAAATAAAATTTAGAATCACAACATGTTCAGATAAGGTAAACTCCCATAAATATGAGTAATAACTCTTCATATCAGCAGCAAAATGTATTTGTAGGAGTTAGAGCACCAAAAATGCAGAAATTTTGGTACTGAATCTAAGTTTTTTTTTTTCCTTTCTTATGAAGAGAAGTGATGCAGCAAAGGGAGCTCAGTCAAAATGAGACCAACTTACAGTGAATTGGTCCGGACGACGACGTTCAGCTGCCAAAAATTGCAATCTCATTTCTGCTATAACCTTGTATTCCTTATAAAGACTATAGCATGTCCAAGATGAGAAGACATATGACATTACAATATGCACCCAAAACCTGGAAGAAAGTGACAACAAATTTCGCAACATAACATGATTAATGACACAAAATAATAGTCAGAAACCCTATTATAATAAAAGAAAATGAACAAGTTGATTCAATTAATATTGAAACTCTTGGTGGTACTCTGGTTTTCTTAATTAAAAGGTAAAGATCAAAGTTGCAATCACATTTCCAACACAACCAATAACTCCTTTAATTTGTTAAGAATCCAGTGTGTTGGAGCAAGAGAGAGAGAGAGAAACTCAGAGCTAGGACAAGATAGTCATAAAGATCATCTCACCTATCTGATCCAAATGGAATGTTTGATATCGAAATCTTGTCAATACTGCTAAATGTCAAATCCTTAGGTCCCCGTGCTTGCAATGTTTTCCCGAACCAGTTAACAGGAACCAAAACCATAAAAGCAAGTAAGGTAATTGGAGCAAATATCTTGACCCTGTACACGAGTATTCCCATCAGGGAAAAGAATATATCAAAAAGAAAAGGATCAAACAATTAAATTCAAAACAGTAGATAAGATATTGCTGTCTCTTTTAAACTATGTCCATGTGTACATGTAAAGTTTAAATGAGAAACTTGGCGTACAACTCACCCAAGAAGATAAATCCGAATAAACACGGCTGAGTCAAGTCCTGCATGATCAATAAGCTCAGGTTCTGGCATATGCAATGCAGCAGGCATCCAATTCAGAAACCTGATGTAGGTCCCAAAGTCCAAATTAACAAATTTCTTAACCATATTGGATCCTGTTGGACTGCCTCTTATCCCCTTCAGATACCATTTTGGGAAGTAGACCCTATCGTTAAAGGGCTGAAGTCGCAATATTCCAAATGCAAACAGGAATGCCAACGCAGACAACAGATTGATGGATGCCGAAACACAAATATCCCCAATAGTTGCCATTCTCTTCTTAGAAGCGCTTAATCTGTATCATACACAAACATCCCAAATTGGCTTTCCATTTTCCAACTAGAAAGTCATACTGCATTTTATCTATTTATCCATATTGAGTTTAATTATAAATCAATAACTTCCTAATTTGTTATACATGTGCTTGAATATTTATCACAATCTTGACTACAAAATGGTTAGTGACTGCATTTTATCCTGCACTTTAGAAAAGCCAAATTCAAATTAAAAATTGTTTAGTTTCCAATTTCCACACCACAATTGTTTAGCATCAATGTCGTGGTTATGTAATCATTATTCAAGCATTCAACTGTTCTATCCTCTATTCAGCTAAAAGAATCATTTCAACTGCGTTTAATTTTTCCTAGAAGCCAAATTCAAATTATAAATCAATAATAACATCATAATTTATTATACACGTGCATGCATTTCATCACAATCTAGAGCATCATTAACAATATTTAATCCTGCACTTTAGAGGAGCTAAATTCGAAATGAAAAAATATTCTCTAACCAGTTTCCATTTTTCACACCGCATTGATCAAGTTACGCGTATCAATGTCGAGTCGCATTATGCTTATGTTTTCTGGCATTCAACTATTCTCTGATGAACCAGAGCAAAATTGAGATAAGAAAAAAAAAAAAAAAACAGAAAAACAAAGAGAACCTATCAATTTCATCAACTTCTATTATTGTCTTAGCTAGCATGCACACGCATTGCACGCAAGAGCAACGATTAGTGCCAAAGGAATTTCAAAATAAGCAAATGTCTAAACCTAAAACACGAGATTGAGAATTGGAAACGGGGAAATGTACATTTGTAGGACAATTTCACGGTAAAAGTCTCTGTCCGGCGACGAATGCCAAATGTAAAGGCATGTTTGGTTGAGAGGAAAATAAAATCCGGCACGACGCGGTGGTTTCTGTGATTTGTACAGCGAGAGAGAGCAGAATTTGTTTTGCTTTACGGCGTTTTGGTGGTGTCCAAACAGCGGAGAGAGAAACGGGAACTGAATTTTGGTTTGCAGAGAATGAATTACCGTTCTTTGAGCGCAGAAAAAGAGAGGGATTGAATTGGCGCCAAAAGGTTCGGAGGCATGTCAAATAGTTACCACCCTTTTTTTACCGTTTTTTCTCCACTTTGGGCTTACCACTTACTAATGCCACTACTTACCGTCGATATAGGAAAATTGGGAAAAGACCGAAATAAATAAATCAAATTTATCAGCATGAAATTAATAAATATAAGAAAAAAATGTTTGGTGGGAGTTAATTTTAGTAGTGTTTGGTAATTACTTTCATTTTTAAAAATTAGTATTCTAGTATATTCCATTGATTACATAGGATGAATATTTGTTTTTATGTAATTAAATTTTATAATAAATAAATAATTTATTTTGTGAATGTCCTAAACTTGACCCAACTAGATCTAGCTTGGTATAATAGGTTCAAGTAGTTCTAAAATTAAACCAAGTAAATTGAAAACGAAGAATTCTCATGTAAGATTTTAAGGAAACATTAACTTCCTTTATTCTTCCATCTAAGGATAATTATCCTTATGAATAAGAGATAATTTTCATCTCTTTCTACTTACAAACATCAAAATAATCTAAAAAAATTATTTAAAAAGAACAAAAATGAATTTATTTGTTCTTTCACCTCTTAACTCTTTTTGCTAATTTGAATTTCGAAATTCATGCAAGTAACACCTATAATATCATATAAGCTTGAAGGACCATTTCTATAAAGATCTATGAATCAAAGATTAAGAAAAGTGTGTGATCACTTTCATGGACTCATAAGGAACATTTGACATTGTTTGTGAGAATTTTCATGAACAATTTGTTCTTATTATCATAATGATCGAATACAATTTCGTTCTTTCTCATCTTAATGTATGTGTCTTTCAACAATAGAAAAAATTAAGAGAAATATTTATATACTCCTACAAAATATTCAAGGATCATGAGAATGGATGGTCACCAATAGAAACAAATCCAAGAATCGATTAAGGGAGACAAAAAAAATTAATGTTAAATGTTAAATTTTAATAAGAAAAAAAGTGGATAAACTATAATTTGCTAATATAAAAAGCACTTAACCATAAACTATGCTCAGTTCAAGACATCAACGAATAAGTAATATATAACAAATAATATTTTCTAATAAAATTAACCAATATAAATTACCTATAAAAAAATTTATAGGAGAAAAGACATGCAACAATAGAAATAAAGAATCACCTAAACATTATCTTACATGTTTAGGTATTCTTTTATTTCTTTAAGTTGATAGGTATGAACAATTTACACATTCTTGATTTTCTACTGATGTGTCGTATCGTAGTTAAAGTAGTTTCTTTTTTATAAGAAAATCGATATACTACTGAAAGGCACAAAGGACCCAAGAGTACATAACAAACTTACAAAGAGAAAGTATGACATCCACACCTCGAATCATATATGCTCACCACCCGATGCATACAAGAGTTTAATGATGCCCCACCGAAAGAGTATGGATTTGGAACGGGTGTAATAGAAGTTGACAGGGGGGCTCGGGCTACGGGCTAAAAAAACTTAGTTATATACAGAAGAGGTAGAAAGCAAGAAACGATGCTTAGGGAAAATTTTATATTTTGCAATTCATGTCGATTAAATTAATTTTATATAATACTTTTTATTTGTATTAATATATTAAACAACCATTGAGTGAGGTAACTTATTTTAAATAAATTATCTTCTTACTAAATAACTTTTACTTTGAAAGGATATTGAAAATAATAAAAAGTTACCAAATCCATTTTTCTTTATTTTTAAACTCTTATTTTGAAATTTAACTTTAAATTAACTTTTAAGAAAATAAAAAAGGCCAAACATAATCTCATTTTAGAATGTACTTGACGTTATGTTATCATGGAACAATATACTAGTACATATATTCGCAAATTATTTAGTGTATGTTTTATAATGACAAAAAATTACTAATATAATTTGTGAATTCATAGATAATTTTTTCACTTTAATTGTATTGATATATTAATTGCCTTAAATATGAAAAAAAAAATAAAAGATTCATAAATATTATATTCTGGTATT